>VZTD01004307.1:91752-156750 GCA_013397725.1 Rhagologus leucostigma | reverse complement strand
CCCTCTCCCGCCCGGGCCCAGCCCCTCTCCCGCCCCGCTCCCTCCCTGCGCCTCGGGGAAGCAGAACCGCCCACGCTCCTGCCCTCGCTTCATTCCCAGGCACATGGTGGAGAAAGAAGGTTCAGTGGCAAAAAGGGAAGATGACGGGACAGCTGGGACGGCAGAGAGACAGGCATCCGAACCTAGTTTACCTCCAGCAGCTCGTGGAATCAGAAACTACTTATCTTCTATAGGAAACCAGGTAACACCCACGTGGAAATAAGCCATTTTCAGAGCAAAGAGGGGTGGCACAGGGTTTTCCCCAGTTGTGCTTTACATCCTGTAGATCATACTGCTTCCTGCTTTTCCACTGTAGAATGGGGAAGACATAAATCAGAACATCATTATTAGCAACAAAAAAGATTAACAATCTTAAAAAGAGTTTTTAAAAGTTCCTTAAAAAACATACAGTGTGTCAATAAACTATAATTTAAAAAATAAGTCATAGGCAAAAATGGGTAAGAGGGTTAAAACAACTGGAATTTGTTTTTCTCCAGGCATGGAGGGGTTTGATAGAGGAATTTGGGATTTCCAGAGTGCTTTGGTCTGGTGAGCCCATGGTGATGTAAAACCCTTCTGGTCCCTGCAGCTCTGAGTACTGAACAGGTGAATCCTGCCAGACACAGAAATTAAAAGTTTCTGGTTCATGACTGGACAGAATGCTCATGGCAACTGCAGCCTGCACACAAGTAACAGAGCACCCTTTGGTCCAAGCAATTAATGTTAGTCTTTGTTTTCTAAGAAAGAGGATGGGCAAATGCTCCAGCCCTTGTTTCTAAGAGAGAAGATTTGATTAGCACCAATATTTACAGAACAATTTTTGCAACCTGGAGTACTGTGCTTGGACAGCACACAAGGGTACCAAACTAAATGCTTGCTGTGGAAGAGCTCAGAGATGGTGTGGTTTTAACACTAAAAATAAGCCCAAACTAGATTTCTGAATTCCAAGAGTTAAGAGGGAGAGATTAAAAAAAAAAAAATCCAACAATATGAACAAACCCCAAAATCCCAACCAACCAAAAAAATCCAAACCACTTAAGAACCCACAACAAAGCATTTTGCACTGGAGGCACTAGAGGGAAGCTTACTTAAAAACAACAGCCAGTGCTGAACAGTATTTGTCTCAATGCACTGTACTCAGCAGACTGGAGAATTTCAGTAGTAATTCACTGTTTCCCCTGATCAGAATTATTTCTTGACATATTCCACAGGTAAGAAGCAGGGATGTGTTTAGCTCCTTCATTTTTTTACAACTCCCATTCTGTAAGAGTATTTTAGTAGAAATTCTCTGATGAAATAACTGCACAGCACAAGCCCAGAGCAGTAACCACACTCTCATCATGGCTGGGAGAGCCTGCCTTTCACACCTACAGACTTAAAATCATCCCTTGCTGCTTGTGCTTTTTAAGTTTCTTTAGAAATGCCACCTTTAACATCATAACCTGGCAGCTTATCTGCATTTGTGCAGCATCGAAGCTGCTGCCCCAGATCCAAGAATTAATAATTTCAGCTAGTCAAAGATCATTAACTTAGCAACTTTTTGTTCTTGGGCATTCTTTTGAAAACACTCATCAGTAAACAGGTCAGCTTCTGCCCTCAGTAACTTTGTAAGGCAGCAAAAACTCAAGAGTGTACTGCTTTGCAAAGAAAAGCTAAAGAAAACAATGAGGAGCTTCAGCTCTTTTGAAAATGAGAAAGCTGGAATAGTTAAATGAAAATTGCTATTATATGTGAATAATGTACTAGTGTAATAAATTGTTCAGATAGTGCTTGCCTCCTGAATTAATCAGCTTTCCTAGAAACTACCCCACTGAGTTTACTGAGCTAGAGAGAGACTGGTGTGACACTAACACTGTCCTAAGCTAGACAGAATTCCTCCCCAGTGGCTATTTCACAGCAAGATCTGCGAGCCTAATAACCTTGGAGATGACAAATACCCTCTTAGCTCAACCTAAAGAAGCCTGTAAGTGTAACCCCTGTTATCCCCCCTAACCCATGGAGCAGCAGTGGGATGGATCTCTAGCAGATGAACATGAAATTCAGAGCAGCCCCTGACGCAAGCTTCCCAACACATCAGCACAGCCTGTTAACCAGCCACCACGCCTGCTTTTGGCTTTGCTCGTAAAAAAGAACTTAGTTCTGTGTATCAGAGACATCAAAAGGGCAGATTAGGAGAGCACACTACTGGTCCCCCCCCAATGTGTTCTATACAAGGGGGGTGGCCCAAGCCAAGCCTTCCGATTTCAATCTGCACGTCCCAAAGTTTAGGAGCATGCATGCAGGGATTCTGGTTTGTTCCCTTATGAAGACAGGAAGCTTACCTCAGCGTTTGGATCCAGGGCCAGACTCAGGGTCACTTCACTGAAATGAAGAGTCTCAGACTGAAGAACACCTTCACACTCCTTTGCTGATGCTCCAGTACTCCCATTTCTATGGAAATAAGCACCCTTTTTTTGGATAGCGTTCATGCTAAAACAGCTCCTCCCAACCTTAAGCTGAAGTTACTAATGCACATCTTTACACTTGAATTATTTCCTACATCTATGTTTTGACAATACACTTAACTGGAATATTTTTCATGCACGGGGTGTACAAAGTGAGTCAATGGAGTGTTTGTCCTTAAACCACTATCATACACATATTTTGTTGAAGGAACAAGGGCTCTAAATCCTTCAAATACAGACAGTATCTGGCTTCCAGATGGTGGCACGATGTAGTCTTCTTCCTTTATGGTGTTGTTCGTACAGGGTATGTCAAAGGCTATTTCAAACCTTTGAGGTGTGCAGGTGTCTGTCCATTTTCAGGGCATGGTGAATGTCTCTCTCATGACCATGGTCCTCTAAAGCTTCACTTTGATTCCACTTGGCACTCACAAGTTCCTGATGAAGGGCATTCCTACTTTTGTAGGACAGAAGGAATTTTAAAGGGCTTTACTCGCTTCTGGTGCTTAAGCATAGGTAAACAAAAACAAACCAAATAAAACCCCAGCCAAACAATGCCTGCCCCCCGAATGCCTCATAGCATCTACACCCATCCCCTGCTTCCTCTTCTCTCCCCTTCAAGTGATGCAGTGTGACCAGGTTCTTTCCACTGCCCTGCCAGCACCCCCGTAACACTGTGCATTCAAGGACTTTCGAAGACTGGATTGTAGCTGGAACAGGACTTGAGAATGTGCCATCGCATCACCATTCAGCACTGTCGTATTTCTTTTTGGTTTGGATAGAGGATGCTCTTCCCAAACCCACTACAAGTTCTGCCAGCAGCAGGAGACCTCCAAGTCTTCCACAGCAACGACAAGTTTGGCACGGAAAAGCCCAGACATGAAACACTCATGGCAGTGAGCTGCAGCTTGACACGCAAGCAGAGGACGTACAACTGGGAAAAGCTCACAGGAAGGGCATGACGACAACCATGCGGATGAGTTGATGCAACAGCAGCTGGGCCTTGCAGTTAACAACAGTTCCCTGCATCCTCCCTCCCCCTTGTTCCTTTGACTCTACTGGGGCTCCGGTGGTTTGAAGCCTCTCGGGTTAGTAGAAGTTACAGTAGAAGTTACAGCGTCAAGGGTGGCACTTTTGGAGCAAGTTTGCACAAAATAGGAGGTGATGCTGTCACATCCCTTGCTCGTGGTGTGTTGGGTAACAGGACATCTCTTCAAGGCTCAGGGGCCACAGGGGGAAAAGTCAGGAGAGGGTCGAGGGCTCTCAGGGCCCCTGTTGGGTTATGTGGCTCTTGTTTCTAAGGACAGGGTCCTCGTAACTGCTAGCGCAAGGTGGTGTGGAGTTTTCCAAGGGTAAGCCCTGCTGTTGGTATCCATAGTTGACATTCCCACAGGGGAAGTGGCGGAGCCTAAAGAGAGGCACTTCTTTAACACTTGCGGTTAGGGAAGACGGCTCTAAGAGCAGGGAGGAGCCTGGCAGCCTGCCAGTCACAATGTTGGGCCCCACAGTACAGTTTCCTTCCTGTCCCAAATTCTCCCTCTCGGGCCTCTCCTTCTCCAGCAGAGAACTGTTTTTGCTGGCCTGCTTCTCTGCAAACCAGGAACCGTAGGTTGGATTCCAGAGGTTGGTGGGCTTGTTTCTGGAGCCCCGGCTTTTGTGCAGCTCGGAAGGGGGGTTGGACTGCGCATAGGCCATGTTGATGTGTCCCCCCCCTGTGGCTGACTGCACCTTCCCTGGCCCTGGCTGTTCCAAGGCTCCCACTTTCCCTAGAGATTTTCCAGCAGTGATGGCTGACGGCAGGGGTGGTGGAGATGGCAGGGTTTGCTTATCATCCTTTCTGTCTTGGTGCGTTGAGACCAAGAGAGGAGGAATTCCTTCTGGATCGTCGGGGCGCATCGCCACCTTCTCCTCCTCCTCAGCCGATGGGCCGTATTCTACCGGCAAGGCGGTGTTGATGACATCGGGATCCTGCCGGAGGGAACAACGGGAGTTTCTCAAAGTCTGCAGCCATCACACATTGAAGGACACATCTAGCAGCTCTCACGCTATGATCTCAACACATCCCACCACCCAGAGCCCACATTCCATGAAGAGGGGATGCAGACAAAGTGCAGTTAGGTGTGAGATGCAATGGGATATCCTTAAAATCCAACTCTTTAAAAAAAAGTAACCCTTAAACTCACCATAGAACAGCAGAGGCACAAAACCAATGAAAGGCATTTTTTATGTCCAGAGAAATTTCCTGTGGGAATGCTTTTTGGAATCTATATCATCTCGGAGTTCATAACACTCTCAGATAATATTGAGAAAGTTGGAGCTATGAAAGTATTGCCTCCACACAACAAGGGAGGAATGAGAATGCAGAGAGAAGACAACACTGGCAGACCCCTTGAAGCCCGAATCCATAGGGACTGCGGTTCTGAGCTACTTAAGCAGTTTTGAAAATTAAACTGAGAGAAAATGCGGTGATCCTGGCAACCTTTACTTATTGCTGTATGCCATGGCAAGCTACAGATAGCAGAAGAAAATGCCTCCCAATCCCAGGATCCAAACACACATAAAAAACAGATCAAGCTTCTCAAACAGCAAGGGAAAGCAAACTGAGGCGGACCACAGTGAGATCATACAAGGAGCCTGCACTGATGCAGGCAGGAGAACATTTTCCAAACTGCTCTACTCCTCACAACCTAAACTGGTGGTAAAAAAAAAGTAAATCAGATTTTGGCCTGGAAAGCCAGCCACATCCTTTCCCTGTTGCCCAGCCTAAGAATCACCATTCCTTTAGCCTGGCCATCTCCACCTGCCTTCTCCAGTGCTGTCAGATTCAAAACATTGCCAACAGCTGCTGAAACCACCTGCAAAGGGTGCTCTGAGCTGGGATCATTTCTGTTCAGTGCTGACTATGCCTTAAAGATAAACACTGGGATGAGGCACATGAAAGCAGTGCATGTGCTGGGCTGTCTTCTTGCTCTTTAGCTTGTTGGAATCTGTGCCTTTATAAGCAGAAGCAGAGCTACAAGTGTGCTCTTTGTAAAGCTGTGTAAGCCTGTGTTAGCCTGTGCCTTTCAGCAGCAAAAGACAAGAAGGATCAAGCACCTGACGAGGTGACTATCCCAGCCAGGGGTCCCAGGCTGACATCAGTCTCCCTGGACTGCTGACTGCAGCACTGCAGTGCTGCCTCTTCATCTCATGCCCTGGCTTGTCTACACAGCTCCTCAAGAAGAACCCTCTCCACCCCTCTCATCCGAGGCGAATGAGCACAGATACCTGAGTGCAGTACTCAATCCTCTCCAGGATTATGGCAAAGTTTGGCCGGTCTTCAGGCTGGTGCTGCCAACACTGGGTCATAATGCGGTAGCTGGAAGGGCAGAACGGGAGGTGTTCATGAACAGCAGATCCCGTGGGATGTGACAGCTACTCATGGCAGCTTAGGAATCATAAACATTCATCACCACTCTTGCTTCTAACAAATGAGAGTTCTCTGCCTTGCCTGGAGTCGGACAACTGATGCACTGGTAACCACTGGAATGTGACCATCAGTGGGGTGACATCCACAGTCTTTTCAGAGAAATAACTCATCCACCTGGAATCCCTTGGACAATACACTAAAGGTAAGCAGGGCTACAGATAAAGGAGCCCAGTTTTCCCTGCCTGTGAACAGTCTTAGGCATTAAAGTTTCACAGCTAACCTAGGATAAAGAAATATTGTGTCATCTTTGACCAAACAAGCAGTGGCCAGGACTTCTCAAATGCGCCCTGAATTACTCTCCAAAACAACAGAAAAATTAAATATTAGAGAAATCACTGGCACTGAAGTTTATTAAGGCATATTAGCCATGATTAGGTCAATCTTTAAAGTCATTAACTTTTGACTAGAGAAAAAGCATTTAAAACAGAAACTTAGTTGCATGAATATATCAAAGTTAAAATCTCATACACAGGGCCAGGGCAGTTTTTAGGTGGATCCATCCTTCCTCCATTGGTGACAAACTCCAGAACCTCCTGGTTGCTTTTGCTGGGGTAGGGCATGTATCCCAAAGAGAATATCTCCCACAGCAATACGCCAAAGGACCTGAGTACAGAAGCAAAGGAAAATAAAGTGAGGGATACTGGAATGACCATCACCGGTGGGCAATGCCCTTAGGTCCTGTACCATCAGCATTGCTCTTTGCAACATTTGATCAGGCAGCTGGTAGAAGTCCTGCTGTAGGATTCAGACATAAATAAGCTACACAGTTGTAACAGTGAACTTTGAAACTTTTAACAAATACCAGTAGCTGACTGTTAAGTTATGGTGTAGGTAGGTAAATATGGTTGCTTTGCCCTTGTTCTCAGCACTGCTCAGCTGGAGGTAACAAAAGTGAAAGTCAGGTTATCCTTTTCTGAGACACTGACCACTGCTGGAGACAGGAGTTATGGCAAACCTCTCCTCTGGAATAGCTCCCCTGCATGAAATACCATGCTAGTGAATCCCCATGGATGCTCTGAGGCCCACAGGCCCCACCTGTCCCTCAGGGTACAATAAAAACACTCCCTAGCAAACACAGCTCTGGACCTGGGTGCTGTGGCCTGCAAAGCCCTGGGGACAGTGGCTGAGACAGGACCCACTCCAAAGCATTCACCTCGTCAGCAGCTTGGAAACCACAACTTGCTAGTTAAAAGTGTAGAGAGGGATGTGCAGCAATGGGAAGCTCCCCTGCTTGGTGCTGACAAGCAGAGATTAGCTGTACAAGAGTGTGCACCTCACCCCTCTGCTGGGGCTTGCTCAGGAGCTGTGCCTTGGCCACCAGCCCCTTCTCCTCCACACACGCCCTGAGCTCTTGCCTCCTGCTCACCCAATTTTCCTCCCCACCTCTGGCCACTCAGGAGCTCCCAGTGCTGCTGTAGGCCAGGGGAAAGGCAAAACCCACCATGTACAACACCCTTCTCCCTGACCGGCAGGACAGATCCTGCCTGCAGCCTCCCGTGCTGCTTTCCTCAGTGTGGGACCAATGCTTTCCTCCCTGGAGCAGCACATGCATCTGCTTTGATCTCCTTTCCCTGCCCACCCACCTGCCCTGCAGCACCCACCTCTGCACAGGTCTGACCTTTCTGTTCCCTTATCTCCTCTACTGCTACTGGCTCTGAAAGACCCAGCTTGTCTATTTAGTATGTGAGAAGTGAACAAGAACATGTGTTTTTTACAAAATATTCACAGTTTACAAAAGGGGTTACAACACAGACAGACCGGACAGATGAGGAAAGGAAGCGCACCATGTGTCTGTTTTTGATGTAAATATCCCTTCCATGAAAGCCTCAGGAGGCATCCATTTGACAGGCAACATTGCACACCCACCCTTACGATAGTAGCTGGCTCTGCAAAGAACAAACAAAACAAAAGAGTCAGCCAAGAATTCAGAAAATGCCATTTATATGGGATTTTTATAATTACATATATTAAAATTATGAGCAAGAGGAGAGGCTAATTTAGGTGGAACAATCTAAGTGCTGAAATGACCTGTTTCTTCTCATAAAAGTAACTTTCTCATGGAAAAGAGCAAACCATGGAAGTGCTGTTTAATCTACATCACTTCATGCCTGATCTGGTGAACCAGTTAGCCTCATCCTCCTGGGGAATTACTAACACAGTAACTGCTGCTGGCAGAGCCTCCTCCTGCCCTTTTCAACCACAGCAAGATCGCCTCACCTCATCTCACACAGGGTCATCTTGAGCACCCCACCAAAAATAAACCAAACCTATCCCATATATACCCAATCTAAAGCACTGCAAGTAAAATCCAAACCCCTTTGTAAAAACAAGGAGCTTGTTGAGGACGATGTGCCTGGCCATTAGAGCTGGGACAGTAGCACAAAAATGATCCTGAGACAGGAATTACAACAGTCCTTTAGAGTCACTGTTGTTTAAAAGAAAACCTGCAAGCCCCAAATCCTGTTCTGGCAGTTGCAGGAGGCTGCTCATGCAAGCTGGTATCACTGATCATAACTGCACAGCCTGAGCATCCAGAGGATGTTCCTGGACAAAGAAACATATGCAGACTTCAGAGGCACCTTTGAAAGCTCAGCACCGAAGTGTTCATCTTGGCAGTTGGTTCTGCTGATTGTGTGAGGGTGACAGATGCTACTTTGTCCCAGCAGAGCCCCATCTGACAGTGGGGCAACATGGGGGCTCTTTGCGGAGGGAAAAAACCCAAGCAGCTCTGATACACTTGGGTTTTTGCAGGTAGCACTCTGTTTGCATCACCTCAGGCTGTGATACTGTCAGATCTCAAGCTAAGCAGAGCCAAGCCCAGCTTAGTAATTGCACAGGAGAATCCCCAAGCAGGAAAAAAAGGAGGCAAGGCACTGGAATAAACAGTGCGGGTGACTGAGCACAAGGCGTTCCTTTTTCCGAGTCAGGGCAAATCAATTCCTCAGCACAGCAGGATATGGAGCTGCACTTCTAGAGGTGCTCTATGGAAGATGAGACATCAAACTGCAGCCCTGACTGCTTATGGTCATTAAAGATTTTCTGGCACTTCTTGCAAGAGCAGAGGTAGTTAACCCCGTGTCCTGGCTGAATTCCAGTTTGGGTGATTACATTTTCCTGACCTTCTTCTGCACCTTCCTCCTTTAGCTGCAGCAAACTGAGGAGATTTACTGATGACATCAAACCGAGGGTGCAGGGGTAGCATCAAGGAGAGAGATTAAACTCAGAATGATTTGGGATCACAAAACAAAAGGGCACATCAATGCCATTCAGTGTGGAGAACACGAAGAAAGGAAACTGAAGACAGAGTCTAAGAGGGAGGAAAAGCACCTTCCATGACCATTAGACTTCACTGCCCAGGAGAAAGCTGTCAGGAGCGGGAAAAGTCTCCAGAACAGTTTAAGGCAAACACCAGAAAGGCACCAGCTGGGATTCACCACTCCTCTCCACTCCTGCCTCACTAGGGTTACACAGAGCAGCACAAGAGCCCGCACAAACACTGCTCCTCCCTCATTTCCGTGAGCTTCCACTTGCAGGTACGCTGGGCTTGGCTCTGCTACCTGTATATATCCCGGGCCATTCCAAAGTCTCCAATCTTAGCCACTCTCCCAGGCCCTCGACAGGTAAGGAGGCAGTTCCTGGCAGCAATATCCCTAAAAGGAAAGGGAAGAAAGGAAGCAGAAGGAGAAGAACCACTTAATCTTCAGACAGTTTTGCAAGTCAAAAAAACCCACCAAAATAGTACCTACTTTCCTGAGCTATAGAGAACCGAGAACAGCCAGAAAAGTCAGTGTTTATGGATAACTGCAGTGTCCCCAATTCCCATCTATCCCCACAGCAGGAACAGTTCTGTTCTTTAACATTTTCTCTTTAAACGTCACATAACATCTTCCAGTTGAAAGGGTGGGCCTCCTGTGAGCCTCCTTTCACCCCGGGAGCTATTTTAAGTCTCCAAGGAATGCATGAAGAGGAGCTGATTTCAGCACTGTACTAGTCCCAACATCAAGCTGTCTGGGGAATGATCCACTGATCTGTTCCTACTGTGCTTGTTCAAGTGTTGTCAAAAGGCTGTTGTACTGTCAGAGACAGGTAGAACAACAATGTGCAGGTGTGGCTCTGAATACTGAAGCTGTGGGCCTGAATCTGTGTGTGCAGGTAAAACTCTAAGCTCCACCTCTGCTGAGCTGCAGTAAACCTTGAGGTCTGAATAACACAGTGGCACAACTTGTGGGCATCTCTCAGAACTGTGGACTGCCACTTCTCTACTCATCTCTACTCGACAGGCAGGATTTTAGATGCTTGCCAAACACCCTGTTTTGCAGGAGCAATGGTCACCAGATGTTGCCCTTCTGGCTATGCTTGTACAGGTGTTCTTCGAGAGGAAGAAGAAAAGGCTTCCAAAATGAGCAGACAGGCACTAAATAAAATTCATGACAGCTTTAAAGACTTCTGTCACAAGATTGTGTCCATCTGCAGAGTAGCCAAATAAGCTGCCCAAGTGCAGGCCCTGAGACAGGGCTCAGGATCTTTGGCAAAACTACAGACCTTTGCCAGCCTGATTTATAGCAGCTCCTCTCTTTATTGCTTCTATGATTCTGATTTTGTCTACCTTGTTTAAGGATATCCAGCCACTAGAGTGCAGCAGGACATAAACATACGGAGCAGGGCAGTAGGAGCCTGTGCTGGCCCGTCTGCAAGTCCTGCCCAGGCTGTGCTCACCTACCTGTGAATGAAGTGGTTCTCCTCCAGGTACTGACACCCACAAGCAATGTCACGGGCCACATGGAGCAAGTCCAGCATGGAAAGGGAGGAGGGCTGATTCTACCAAAAGACAAGGGACACACGTGGGTTAAAAGCAGGAACATGTTGTGAGTCGTCGCTGATACAGCGCTGGGAGCTCTCTGGCAAGTGACGTACCTCTGATGTTAATACACAAAGGGATTGGGAAAATGAACAACAGAGAGTTCATCCCATGAACTATGGAAAGGATGTGCAGACACAATGGCATACAGATCCCAGAGACAGACTAAGAACAGACAGAATCAGCTGGATCTGACTTTCCAGCTCCACTGGGATGCCCCTGTAAGAATTTCCCCCAGTCCTCATGGCAGATTCTTCTGAATTTTCAGCACGATTTTTGAGATCCGTAGCCTGAACTGTTCTTCACTGAGTTTCTTTGTATTATTGCCAGCTTGTCTCTAAATTCACCTTGAACCATGAGAATGACATTTTGTATAATGGCATGAGTCACATTTGCTCTTTCCCTCCTCCACATCTGTGTAGGTTTTATCTTGCCCCTTAGAGCACTGACACAGTTTTCTGTAGCCAATGGCCATGGAAGACTAAGGCTGCCAACTCCTTGTTCCTGCCCCTCTGATGAAGTCCACAGCCCTTGCCAGGAGAAGGCAGATGCTTTAGTGGAAAGGGCAGGATTTGCACCAGTGCTTCTCAGCCCCTGAAGCCAAACCATCAGCTGCTGCCCTGAGGTGAGAATCAGTGATGCCTGTGGTGAGATTCAGTGATCCCTGTGGCCAGTCCTGTGGGGGAGGAGGAAAGTGCTGCTGCCAGAGGGGTTATGAGAAACAACTGGGTGGCTGTGAGTGCTCATGCCTCAACAAGCATTTGATAGCTAAGTGTTTATCAACCTTAGTTATTGGACCAAACAAGCTTAGCACAGTCCTTCCCTCTCTCTTACGACACCAACCATGCACAAACCAGCACAAACCAGTCCCCAAAAGGCACACCTGCCCTTGGGGCTCTCACACCAGTGCACAAACCAGCACAGCTTCTCCAGTGACAAGGAATGCTGGCTCTCCGACCCGTCTGTTGTAATGAAACTTGTCTCCAGATGGATGTGGTGATGTGCTGGCTGTCCCACCTGATCTAAACCACTGCAAACTGGGACTGGAAGTAAGTCCAGGCTCTGCAGCAGCCAGTAGTTAAACAGTGGTCATTGGATGGTAAAACTAAAAAGAAATCTTAATGTCCTCTGAAGATATTACAAAAACCTGGCCTCAGTACTTGACTAATGAAGTAATTGAAAAATGCTGCATTTCTGTGTGAACAAAGACTGTTTTGTTCAATGCAGGGCCATAAACCAAAATGTGATCTTGTACCACCTGCCTATATTTTATTATTTACACAGTATAGTTCATTGCGTATATATACACTTAACTGATTCTTTAAAACACTGGACTGCATCTGCCCTTAAACCTTCCTCTTTACAGGATAATGATTTGCTGCAAACATAAAGCAGCTCTTTCCCCGCCATTTTGTGGGGAAAGGGGAATAATCTTTCACCTCTGTGAGTTAAAGTGACTCACCAGCTACACAAGATGGCTACAGTAAGAGAGAATGCACATGTCTTCTTTTTCTCTTGCAGGGCATAACCAAGGGGAAATTAATATCTTGATCTACCCATTCCCTGCTCTTCTGAGCAAGGGTCAGAAACCTGAAGTGAAAACTGAGTAAAAAGCCCAATTCTTTACTCTACAATCGATTTCAGACTCAAGCTATACTGCAAAGCAAGTCAGTAGGCTGAAGCCACAAGCTGATTTGAACTGCATAGCTTTTTTCTCTTTTTCCTTTTTTTCTTTTTTGCTTTCCTTTCCCTTCTTGGATAAATTCCTTCCACCTTTTATTTGGCTAAATACAATCCTAAAACAGATGTGACTGCCCAGCCAAGGACAATTTAGCCATGTAATTTGTTTGAAAAATGGAGGTTTGGGATTCATTTTGCAAGGGGGCAGCCTCGAGACACACCAAAGAATTCGCTTTACAGCTTTTGCTCCCCAGATGAATGGATGATGCCAGCTGCAATGCTCTGCTGCTCAGGGCAGTGGGCATGCTGGAAGCACTCGTGTGACACCTCCCAGGTGAGGCTGAATCTTGCTAAAGGTGAATGAAATTCTGTGTATTGTTCAGTGTAATCACTGCTCTGTGCAACAGGCTGCACAGCACAAAGGAGGAGATTCATTTATCTGTATACGATTTCTCTCCCAGAGCTGTGCTTTGATTGCTGTGCTGTGTGTGAGAAAGATCAGCACTGAACCTCCCAGAATGGACAATTCTGCAATGCTCACATTGAGCAAAGGCTCTGATTCCAGGCGTCTCTGAATCTACCAGGTTGCCTCTCTGCAGATGAGATGGAAGAGGTAATCCTGTAATAGATGTGAAACACTATTAGAAATGGAACGGAGAAATCCTTCAGGGCTGTAAACCATGGACTCATGGGGAATTATGAATCTGAACCTTATGGAGTGGACGTAGCTGGCATAAATCGACATATTCCACAAGAATCACTGGTATTGTATCAGTGATGTTGGACAGAGATATGATCATTCTTGCTTAAGAGTCCAGAAAAATCATTACCTGTTGGCTGAACTGAAACTGCATTGTTTACATGAAGAACACAGATGAACAAGATGCAACAGTGCTGGCAGCATCTCCATCTCTCATTAAGTTGGATCTCGTGTTCTGATACCTCCTGCAGTTGCTTTAGCTTTCCATTTCACGTCCCTTGTAATGCCTTAAGTCCCCCCTTTGCTTCACTCACTTTCTCCTTCACCATTCCCTCTGTTCCCTTTCCTGCTTTTCAGTGGCTAAGTCCATGGCAGCATGCTGCATGTGTCTTGCTCCAAGTCACACGTCGTGACTGTGGCCAGTGGCAACTGGTGGTCTCTCTAGTGTGGTGCTTTCTTTGTCCATAAGCCTTGGAATTAGTGCCAAGTTAATGTCTTTCACACCTCTATTAAGTCTATCCCAAACTAGCAAATGAATTTGATGTTACTGGCAAGACAGTGCAAAGAGCAACTGGGGGATGAAGGTAGAGACTGAACACGTAAATCTCTTTTCTGTAATTAGGCTGAGACCAAAACTAGGTGGGAAAGACAAGGTAGTAAAAGAAATTAGCTGGAAAAGACAAAAGTGGAAAGAAAATAAGGGGAAAGGCAGTAATTCATATGGTGCTTACTGCAGAGTAAGCAGTGCACCTCTGCTACCCAGTCAGTCAGATAGGGCTTGTGTGATCAATTAATTCCTTTTGGAAGCAAAGCTTATCAAAGCCTCTTTGCTCTGCACTATCCCTTGTCTTTCCCTTCCTTTAAGGGGCCTGAAAAGCTAGACATCCAGCCTGCTATGCCTGCCTTCTGCCTGTCTTCCCTGAGTGAGCAATAGGAGGAACAAAGCAGCTCAGGGTTCATTAAGAGCAGTGCAAAGATACATGCAGTAGCGCTGAGCCACAGGCCTTGTGTACAGAGACTCTGTCACACCTCAAGTGTACGCAGAGGGTAAATCCACTTCCAGGGCCGGATCCCATACTTCACAGAGCACAGTGCCCTGCACACGTCTCATCTCTCATCAGTCATAGTCTCCTTGCCTCGTAGTTTGTAAGCCAGCAGTCAAAAACACACCAGAGGCTGATTTCTCAGCACTCACAGGTACCATTGGCCCCTCAGAAGCTGCCCCAGCAGCCAGATAATGAATTACCCTGTCATTCTTGCCAGGCAGACACCACATGAGATGGTTGCAGAAGCAGGCCAAGGCAAGGGGAAAGAAGGCATTAGAATGGAGCAAAGTTGCGTGGGTCTGTGTCTGCATAGAGTCAGGCTGTCCACATTCACCCAGCTGTTGAAGAGGGAATGGAAACTGCTTTTCTGAATCAGTTCCAGCTTGCAACTACCCATCTTTTCCCAAAGTGGGAAAGACATGGGACCAAGCAGAAAACAGAGACATCAATCCAAGGTCTGCTTCACTCCTGGGATCAAGTTAAAGGCAGAAACCAGGGAAAATCTTCAAGCTGATGGGAACAGGCCTTGTGCATGGTAGTTGTTGTGGTCAGTCTCAGATAACCTCAAACAGGTCAGGAAAGACAAGGAAAGAAGAGGAATAGAAAGAGCGACTGAAGGCAGAAAGAGAAATACTAAGGAAGCAATGGAGTGAACCATCAGCCTCTTCTGACATGGGCTTTCACAGGGGTTGCACAGAGCTACTGCTGACAGGAATGGAAGTCTTGACAGGGAAGAACTCATGACTGGGGTAGGGCCAAACAGAAAAAAACCCCTCAGATCAGAAGGCTCCCATGACTGCATCCTGTCAAGATTAAGGGCTTTTCATCTGCAAAAGCAGCTGGCTCATTTTACTGCAGGTAGGTAAAAGTTCCTGCTGTGCAGGACGAGTGTTCTTGGTAGTTCCTCACAAGATCTGTACCATCACTGAGCTGGCTTGTCTAATTTAATGAGCCAAACCCCATCCTGTTTCACCTGCCCCTTCCCACACCTAGCACAGCCTGGCCTGGCAGTTTTGAACAAAGCACTTACCTGGCGGCATATCTCACCTGTGCCATTTTACACTGCACTGAGTGAGAGTGGAGCCCACGTTGCAAAACATGAACTTCCCCATTCACCTACCACCAAGTTCAGCCCATTTGTATGAGCATCTCTCATCTCTCTCAGAAAAACAATCTGTATTTATAAAGCCTGCTTGCTCAGATTTCAGACTTTCCTTTTTGGGTGTTTAACTTTGTTATCCAGGAAGGAGCCACTTTATTGCAACCTATTCAAGACTGCAGTGCTTCTGAGTCTCACAGACCATTTTATATGCCTGAAAACCACACTGCATGGAAAAAATAAAAAGTTGATCTGTTTCCAGATGCCTCAAGGAATAATCTTACTGATATCTGTTGGAGTGAATTTGTGTCTCTCTTGTACTGATAAAATGCAGCATTTTGTCCTCTGTCGAACTTGGAGACAAAGTATGAAGCTGGGTCCTGGTCTTAAACTTCAGCAACATCTGTGTGACTTTCTGACCCAGGGACTCAGAAAAACTTTATTCTTCTGAAATACTGAATTCTCTCTAGAAGTCATAATTTATTTCTTCCACATTTCTAGCTGACTGCCTTTTCCTATTGATGCTGATTTCAGTGGGGAAAATCTTTAAGACTCTGGGCTAAAGATATTCGCTATGAAGTCGACAGCTCCAGGCCGGATTGTCTCCTTGCTCATGTCAAATTTGAACTGACAGATATCCACAGAAACGCATCTGATCAGCAGTTTAAAGAATGGATTTATTTTTTTAATATTACTAGCTCAATACTCCCCCCAGCCTGCCCCCAGCTGGTGAGAGGAAGGTAAGAGTTGAGTTTAACTTCTATTTTTTAGACTTTGATTTTGGTCCTTCTTTAGGTAGTATCTGCAATGCTATCTAGCAAAGTCCGAGGATGAAGCAGCTCTGCATAGCCCCAGCAGCATCTGTTCCCTATCCTCCAGGCTTCTGCCTCCACAGTGGTCTTACAGCAACTGAAATTTTGTGACCATCTAAAATGCTGGGAAATAGTATCTGCATAGATCCTCTCTTTTATAGCTAAGTGTTTGCCTTGTGGCAGCAGCTCTCTAAATAAAATACAATTTACTCTTTCCTTACCGGTCTAGGCCGTGTCTCCCTCAGGAAGGATTTCAGGTCTCCCCCAGCCATGAGCTCCAGCAGGATGAAGCGGGGCAGGGCCTGCAAGCTCACCCCGATACATCGCACGATATTCTGGTGGTTGAACTTGCTGTGGAGACAGGGACACTCAGTTGTGGAGCAACTTCGACCCAAAAAGCACAACAGCAGAAAAGATTCAAACCTTTTTGCTGCAGGGAATGTTTCGGTTCTGGGTTTGGTTTTTGTTTTTTTTTTTTTTCCCCCCCAGGAAGTAACAATTCTCAATGGTAGGGCAACTGGATAAAGCTAAGGCACTACGTCTGCATTCTGTGTCTGTCTGCATAGTGCAGGGACAGACAGAGGTGGGGAAGCAGTGGCTTTTGGCTGCTTTTCCTCTCCCTATCTTCTGCATTCTTTTTGGGCTACAGCAAGACTTGTAGGGCATAGGAAGCAGAACATGTCTGATAACAGAGAAGAGTCTGCTCTTAAATTTCCCCGTCCAAGAAGCAGAAGTTGGGCTAGGGCAGCGTTGTTCTGAGTAACATACTGACATGGGGATCTGCTTGTAGGGTATGTTTCTTGAGGTCTCTAATACTTCCTTTTCTCCAGCTCTCAAATGTGATGGGAAAGTAGTTCCACGGATTCTGGGGTTCAGACACTAACACATGACATGACAGCAGCATAAAGTTGATGCGATCTGTTGGCTTTGACAAGTCAAACCCAAATTCCTAAGGTATGTTCTCATCTCTAAGAGAAATCAAAAAATCCTATTACCAATTCTAAAATCTGGGCTTTAAATTTTTCACTTTGAGTAATGAGAACCAGTGTGGATCCTTTGAAAATTTAGCCTTTAATCATTTGGTGCCTCTTCATCTGTAAGAAGAACAGAAAAGGATGGTAATGCCTTTTCTCTCTGTACTAAATCTACTGTATAGATGTGCTGTGAGGACACCACCTATGAAGAACTTTTTATTTTGTTGGGCTTTGCAAGCCTACACAAGTGGTGTCTGTGTGATTCATACACACCTAATAATGAGAGCTTCCATGAGGAAGTCGAGCTCATCTTGCTCTGAACACACTTCTGGCAATGTCTGGAAAATAAAGAACAGGTTGACAAGGAGAAGATACTTCAACTTACAGATGCAGAACACCTGGCACTAACTCTGTCTGCAGCAATCCTTCTTTCTCTAAAAGAAACCTCACTCTAAGATAACCAATAGAGCATTGCTAAACTGGACTGTGAAGCCTGAAAGGTAAATATCAGAACACCCGGCCCATCAACACCGCTGTCATCCTCCTCCCAGCAAAGCAAATAGCCCAGAGTGCACAGGGAAGTGTTCAACATATGGGACTCTGCTGTGTAGAGGATGAGGAATGAGATCACAGTTCCTGAGTTCTCTACAGTTCAATGCTCCTACCTTGCAGCAAGACTGGGATCTATAACCAGCATCAGGACTCTGCTGCTATGTAACCTCTAGGAGAAAACAAGCCAGATAGGCTGCTGAAGGCCTGGAGAACTCTACCAGGGTCTCTTAGGATTTAGCTTCACATCCAATGCATATCCATCCTGTAAGGGAGTGGTGAGATCCCTGGAAAACCAGCCATCTCCTACTTGCAGGGTCTTTGATGTATGTGCCAGCAGCTTCCGGCCCTGTGAAGATTTTTGGCCTCTGACTCACAAGGCTTTGGACAGATTACCAACCAGGTGTAGCATGGGGAGGATGGACAGAGGATGGATTTAGTTCTCATTCCTGCACTCTAGCTCTGTGGGAGATCTTTACCTATTTACTATTTACAGACCTCTTTTAGTAGTCTCACATGCCCACATGCTACAAGCTGTACCAATGCCGTGATGGATTGAAGTGTTGCAACAGAGCAGCAACATTTCTAGCTACGTCCTTCAGTACTTATAGCAACGCTTCATTCATCTTCACTGTTAAAATGCATTGGGGCTCTTGGGTGAAAGGTGCATGAAACCATCATGATAACTCATACACTGTCACTTACTTTCACAGCCACCTGCAAGGGAGTGGGGTCGCTGGGGATCCCTGTCACCTGACCTTCATATACCTCACCAAAGGCTCCGTGGCCCAAACCCCTGGACAGACCAGAGAAGACAAGAAGGTTTTACTACAGAGAACACACATTATAACACTGTGGACACAGCTCACAGAACGGGCTCACAATTTTCATGTCAGTGTAACAGGGAGAACTGGATATTGACAATAGGCAGGGGACCAGACCTTGGTGAGATCTTTCACGGACCTACATTGTATTTAATCGGAAGAGAAAGCAATCCTTGGAAGTGAACAGTCCCCAGTGAAATTGAGCTTGCTGGCATTGCAGCATGTAACAGAGAGCACTCATCTGTGGCTTTGGTATCAGCGCTCAGTGGTGGGTGCTCCAAAACAGATTAATAAAGACAGGACTTAAGTCGTGGTGTTTACACACCCAAAACACATTAACATTTCCCATGATACTTCTGCATCACCATTAAACAAAACATTGAGCAAGAAACTAGGAGGCACAATGATTCTCAAAAGACCTGAATTCTAAACCAAGTAACTTTTCCTGATTTATTGTGTGATTCTGGGCAAGCACCCTAGCCAGTAAATGGTGATGACAGTGCTTTGTAAAGCACTCAGCTCTAGGAATTTGTGCTAAGAATTGTTTCTGGCAGTGATCATGTTATGAAACTTACTTTTATTTTGAATAAGATTACAAGAAAAAGAGAAAGGAATAAGAGTAATCATACAATAGCTCATGTCCCATGTCCTTGTGCTACAGGTTTTGCATCCCTATTCAGTCCTCACTCTCTTAATGTTAAGTCAGCTGGTACAACAATAGCTATTTCATATCAGTGGCCTGTCATAATGGCACAGTGAAATGTGGCAGAGGATGAGGCTGCACCCCGAGTCCCTCCTAACCCTGCACGGGCTGCACATGGGGCAGTAGCATTTCGAGCCTCTAAGAGGCATCCCTGCATCTCGGTCTGGGTAAAAGGCTCTCAGTAAAGCTCTCACCTACAACATGCACTCTCCTGTTAGAGCCAGGTCTGGGCTGAGAGCTGCATTGATTCTGTTCTCTGCTGTATCAGTGGACTGCTTTTGCATGGGCTGTTGCCCTCCTGTCCGTATGAACAAGGAAGAACAATCTGCTCTTCTGTTGCATAAGCTCTGTCTGTAGTTTTGCCAGGATAGAGACCAGTCTGGGCAGTGAAACCACACTGAGGACTCATGTTGCCTGTGACTCAACCACTTGGCGTAATAACATTTTGTAGGTATCAGCCTGAAACACCATTCTTGGCTCTGCCTGACCAACCTATTACAAACTGAGGGGATAAACCAGATCTCCACAGCTCATAACTCACCCCCCTTCCAAAAACTCCACTTTCCCTTCTCTTGTCAATTCCCAGCTGTATCCTCTGCTATCTGCTTGCCACAGAACACCCTTTCAAAGTCCAAGTGACAAAGGAAGCAGCAGCACAGGGTACACTGGAAACTTCCAAGTGCAGTCCAGCAGGATGTGCAGGTAAGGGGGAATAAGATAAGAGACAGCAAAACATTGCAGACTGCATAGGCTGCTCTGAGCATCATCTTTTTCAGCAGCTTAAGCTTCCCAGTTTTGCAAGGACTCCTGCTTCCACTTGTTTTTTTTTGGTTTAACACTGCATGGTACCAGGGTACTGTCACATTCACAACTATCCTGCAGTAGAGCAAAGAGTGTAAGAACTCTGAATTTTCAAGTTTTTCTTAGGAGATGCTTTTGAGCTTTCCAGAAGTTCTCATCTAGATGTGATTATCCTGCTGGCTTTATATTCTTGTCTTTTTAATACTGTCTGGCATTTTCAAACCCATTGCTTTCCTTGCTATTACACGTAAGGATGTCATTGTCTTTACCAAAGATCCCATCAAAGATTTAAAAGAGCCTCCTACAAGCCTCAGCCACCCCAGAATTTAATCAGCTCATGGCAATGGGCCATTCACTGTGTAGCCTGTAAAAGATGTATCTGAATTACTAGTGATGACTATTCAGTTCTCCTCACAATCCCTGGGGATGAACACTGCACCTGTAGAAGGTCAAGGTGAATGCCAAAGTCTAGTCCTCTCCGCACGAGCCTAACTACTGCAGCTCTGTATTTTATAAAAAGGGGTATGAGCCTAAAAGTGTGCAAGAATTTGCATGTGCCTGCACAAAGCTGTGCGTTCACACCTCTCTAGGAGAGCCAGGATATGTGGGGGTACCGTGTGAAGGACGGGGAAGGCAAAGATGAATTTACCGGATGAGGGAGATGTTTTTTCGAGGCACCTCTTTAAGGTCACTAATGGAGGTGGTCTTTCCTGCAAAGCAGTAGTTGGGATTGTAGTCTGTCATGATGGTGGAGGTGCGCAGCTTGCTCAGTTTGTATTCTGGGCTCTGCAGCTCCATCTGCATGGCCTGCAGCTCCTGGTGCTTGCGGCGGTACACTAAACATGGAGAACACAGTTAACCACGTACAGAGACGGGATTTGGGACAGCACTTCTCGCTGGGATTCGCTGTGGTGTGCCCAGACTTCAGGGAATCAAACCAGCCAGTGACACTGGCATATTTCTGTACATCAAATAATTACAGATAGAAAATGGGATCTGAAGATATCCAGGAACCTTTGATTTACACGTCTTATGAAGAAACAGGCTTGCTCATGGACTGTCTGGAAAAAGTAAAATGAATTTCACTTGGAGAGATCTCAGAGTTCACAGTTCTGATGTTTAGTTCTGCTCTATTTAATTTAATCAGACCTTCCAAATACAAGCCCAGTATGAAACTTGAGGGAGCTGAGGTATAACCAACTTTCCTAAATCGCACAGAAGTGACTAAAGTCTGAAATTAATTACTGCATCATATTGTTCAAAATGGATAGCCTAAGCTGCTTCCTCAGAATAACACACTATACGCAAAAAACAGCTAATTTTTCAAAACCTTCTCTGTTTCTAAACAACATAGTAGGCCTGCATTTGAATTCAGTTTATGCTAGTGTTATATTCCTTGCATCACTTCACTAACGTCATTAAAAACCACACCTTGAAAGAAGACATCCTGAGGATATTCCTTGAAATAGTAACTGATATTGCAGGATTTTTTCCAAAGCAAGATGACAATCATGAGCAGGTTAAATCACTATTGATTTCTGTGGGAGCTGGATTGAGCCCAAAGACTGTGACGGTAATAGTTATTGCATCTTCTCCAGCAGATGTGGCTCAGGGGAAAAATTTAAGGGGTAAACATGCACTCGCAAAGGCAGATGGATGTAATGACCTATCCACAAACCCTTCCTGTCCTCCATTTTCCTCCTCATTGCCTTTGCTTTGATTTTTTAAATCGTTGCTCTTTCCTGAGATGGAAATGATAGGCTCGTTGGATGGAAAGAGGATTACTGTTCCACTCCTGAGAAGTATTCAGTCATTGTAAAAAGGTACTGTCAGGACAGAAATCATAGATGTGGGACCATGTGTGTGCAACTGATAACTCCTGAAATTCTTAAAACTGAAACAGCTGTGCAAATCTAATTTCCTGCTCTGGGTACATCCCTCTCCTCCCCCAGACCATACACAGTGTGGACAAAGAAAGGTGGCAAAGCCGTGGTTTGAATCCCTGACCGATTTTCATTGATTCAAATCTATTCTGCTTGCACCGAATGCAGGTGAGCGATTGTTTAAAATAAGAACATGAAAAGGTGAAAAATACCTTTTAGAATTTCAAATAAAAATGCCAAGAATACCCACATCCTACTAAGTAGCAGTTTGTGAAAGGGGAACCTGTGTGAGAGTTTAAGCTTAAATGTCATACATTAAGAGGTAAAATCTGTATGTAGGCACACAAATAAAGAAGCTTTTAGGCACTAAACAGATCTCACAAAACCAGAAGCAGCTGTGTTCTGGCAGCTTCACAGTACAACACAAACAATAATGTCTCTTTTGAGATGCAGTCAGTAACTGAAGCCTCCTCGAATTGGTCATTGTGGTTAGAAACAACTACAGAAATCTGAAGTTAAGATATGTGTTGGAAGGTGTCATTATATACAGCAGTAGCTGGAAACCTGAATCCTTTTGCCTCTCAGGGCCCAATTATCCCTGGCTGAGATCCAGCCCTCATATGAAAATATCTTTTGCAGAGAAACACTCACCTATCATGATTCCCGAGAAAGCCAAAATTAAAGCAGCCACCAGTGCTGAAGTCACTACAGACAAGACCAAGGAGAAGGGGAGACGAACCACTGGCTCAGCTGTAACAGAAAGAAGAAGGAATTATATGTTTGAAATTATCTTCCAGGAGCCACCTTTTTTTGCAGTCAAATTTTTTTCTGCTCTTCCTTCCATTTACTCATCTGCTGCTCCTATAGTGTAGGAGCAACCTCTGGCATGACCAGTTCTCAGGATCTATGACTTCTCATACCTCATTGTTTCACTTTCCTCAATTAATATCAAGCCGTTAAAACAGATGGTTCACTATCAATGAATTAACATGTGAACTCCCTGGGTGTGAAAACCAGACCATAAAAAACAGGGGCAGGAGGTTGGGGAGGTGGAAAGAACATTACATTGTCAGGGTTAAAGTGCTGCTATCAATGCCAAATCATAGCAAAAGCAGGAGGAGGACTGCGATGTATCATCTCCTAAATGCATGTAATCCAGGCAGAAAAACCTGATAACAGTGTAGTGAAGCTGCATCCTCATGTGAGATCATGCTATTAAGGTTTACTTCACCTTGACAAAATGACCATGCTTTTTACCCATCTTACAGGCAGGAATGGTAAAAACACAGCAATTTTCCCATGCCAGTGACAAAGCTGAAAGCAGGATCCCAAACCCCTGGGGTGACCTGCTCTAACTGCTGCACAAGAATATGAAACAAACCTAGAAATGGAGCTCTGAGCATCTGGTTTTGAAAGAAAGGCAAGTACAGGCACTGTATTTAGCTTTTCTCAGAGAAATCTTGCACAGAATTTCTCACAGTTTCTGAACTTTTACCTTAAGTGTCCAAATCCACAGGAATCGTATTTTCCTTCACCATGCACAAATTTTTTTTGTTCTTTAGAGAACTGGGCTGGCATTTAAGTTTAGCTGGAAAATTTCTTCAGTGAGCAAACTTTCAGGATTTCAGAGCAGACCGTGAGCACCAGCACAAGCAGGCACAAAATTTGACTCTGCTCAGATCTGCCCAGTATGCCGAACATACACTGTAGAGCAAAGTAGCACTGCTGCTCAGTGCCCCAGACCTCAGCACTGATGTGGCTATATCCTGGCAAAATACCAGCAGGAAAGAAGGTTCAACTGAAGCCAGGTTTAAGAAAGATTAGACAGCACTTTCAGGATGTCTTACAGTCCAAACTACAGCCTTTGGCCATGCATTTTCTGTCCCACATGTTCGCAGTACCCCACACACCTACTCACCTGTGCAAGACACACCATCCTCAGCCAACTCCGTGCCTGGCTCACAAAAGCAAATGACTTTTTGAGTCTCAAGATCAACATGGCACTCGTCCATCTCACAGTGACTGCAGTTAAGGTGCAGCCTAATTTCCACCTCTCCGTGCCCCTCTGTCACTAGGGAGTGGATGAAGAAGCTGAGTTAATAACTGTTAGGACCATTCTTATAATTTCCTTGGGCTCACCCTTTTCTTTCCTGGCCTTTACTCCCTCCAAGATCAAACACTGCAATGTCTTCAAAACTTTCTGGCTGAATCTACCAGGCCAGAATGCATCTGTATTTGAAAATACTTCTGGCTATTCTAAAGCAAATGGTTTTTTTAACAAGTAGATTTTTTTTTGTTGTTTTCTGAACACATTGCAGACATATTAAAGACACTGGCTTCTGGGAAAACACAGGCTGGAGTGGCAATATTTATCACTTCCATGCACTGCTGGGCAGCACCTGGATATATTACCAAGGGACGCTCTAAGGAACTTGTTTGTTAGAGAATAGTCAGGTGTTTTGTCTGTTTCTTTCCTAAAGTATCTGAGCTGTGAGGTTCTGTTACCACTTTCCTTGTTCAAAATTATTCTGTAGGCTGGTAGACTGTACTGTTGGGAGTGTTTCCTAATAGCATGGATGTTCTCTCTCCCTCTTTTTTTCCTGCTACCTCTGTTTATTCTCCACTGTACTTTATACACTATCTTTCTGCCTCCTCATGTTCATGACACTGAGTTGTACCTGAAAGGTTGTAAAGTGTCCTACTATTTTAAAAGGAAACAAACCCACTAAAAGACTTCTGACCAGTATGAATACCTTTAAGTGCTGGAGTGTATAAAGTACCAATTGGATTAATAAAGGACACACCATCCTCCCCATCCATCTCTGGGTCATTGTCCACTGCAGCATTGCCACCTATGTCAAACCAGAAGTTACCTTAACAGACTGAGGGTCATCGGCAATAAAACACAGATAAACATGGCAACATGCATGAATTCAGCATATTTAGGGAGGCATCCAAATGAAAAAAAGAGAAAAATTGAAGCACTTAATAGATAGGGAATATTTAGCATTGTGGCATGAACCACTGGACTTCATCTCTGGAATTTCGATTGAATAACAGAAGCTTGTGACAATCAATTTATTAGCTCTGTGTAGGTAGACTGTTGCAAACTAAGGCACAAACTTCATTTTTAACCATTTGGATGCTGTGAAACATATAAGCCCTTCTTAAAATTTATGTAGCCAAGAGACTGGAAAGCACCAGCACTCAAGGGCTAAATTAATACCCTTGCTGATCAAGGTATGTACTGTGTCAGCAGAGGGAATGAATAACCTGATATCCTTCCTCTCCTTTGCACCCTAAAAGCAGGGTGGTCCACCAGGAGTGGGGACTGAAGGAATTTGTGAGTTGCTCATTTGTGCTTGAGCAAATAGAACACACCAGAAGCAAAGTATGGGCAATATATAACAAATATTAGAAACACAGTACAGGCCATATATTTTGTACTTCAAGCATGCAACGATTACCCCACCCCACCCAAAAATAGCTTTTTCCCTTTAATTGTCTTCAGTGAAATAAAAAAACATCATGTGAGTCATTCTGTTGGAAAAAGAAGCATTACACAGTAACATTGGTACGAAACATGCACTTAATCATTTAAACTCATTACTTCCTCTCAAGATTTCTAGTCTACCATATACTTAATTTAAGCTGTGGAGAACCAGGGGTTAAAGAGTCCACCACAGCGCAGATGGCTGCAGAAGCTATGTGGCCCAGGAGACTATGGGCTAGCTGAGATCTTGAATCTGGCCCACACCAGTTGTAATCAACATAATGCCATCTGACAGCTGCCCTGAGACACAGAGGCTCATGAAATGAGCTCCTTGTTGACTGAAGTCATATTAAGAGGGGTCTGGGCTGGCAGCCTGAGCCTCTGCCCCCAGAGACCACCTGTGCAGGACCAAGGCCCACCCACAGAGAGCAGGGGAGAAGCTGCATCTTTCCCCCGGCATGAAGCCTGGTTGCCAGTCTCCAGGACAAAAGTCCTCCAAACACAGATGCTGGCAACGGGAGCGCACAGCTATGGCTCCTCCTTCTCCAGCACTGTCACCGCAACATGAAAGGCTCAGGAATCACAGCAGGCTCTCAATGTCACATTTTGCAGAGTGCAAAGCCAGGGCTGCAGCTGAAGGACTGGCATCTGGCTCTTTACTCAAAGACTAAATGCCATAAGTTCATCTAGTGCTAAAAAGGCAACACACAGACATACTAGTACATAACAGTCAAATATGCTAGCTACAGGAGAATTATCATCAGCATTTTGCTGATCATTAGCACTAAAGGAGGGGAAGGGACACCTTGAACACGAAGCCACTTTACCTATATATCCTCCGCCTCCTCCACCTGAGGAGCACCCCCCTCCACCCCCTCCGAAACCCCCTCTTGTCTCCCACCCCCACTTCTTCATGGCCTGGGGGCAGGATCTTCCTCCAGTAGCACCTTCCAGCAAGGATTTTCCTGACCACAGGAAGGAAGTGTTATCATTCCAGCCACCTCCACCACCTGCAGTTGAGAGAAGAGAGAAAGCACAGCTGGGGGTTACTTTTTGTGTAAGAAACACTGCAGGGATCTGCAGGACAAGCACCCATTCAAAACACCTCAGCTGAAAGTCATCATTTGCACCTCTTTCCACCTACCATACAAGGATGAGTATTTTTAATTATATTTAAAAATATAAGAAAGATATCCCTACCTACTCTCCAACCACTAATTTCTGGTTTACAGAGCCTTCCCCTTGTCTTCACCAGAAACACTTTTGAAAAAAACCGATGTCAGTTCAAAAGTAGAACAAAAGGAATTTAGTGAAAGGGGTGTGAAAACACATCCCAGTCCTGCTCTTTACGTAACATATTCACAAGTGACTCACTTTCAGCTCTGCTGGTTGCTCAGTCCATGGTCTCTTCAGAGAGACTTCTAGCCAGGGTGCAATTATGGTCTCTCTGCATAAGCCAGGGAAACTGTGAGTACCTCCACACAGCACAAAACAGTGCAGGGAGCAGGATGGCCACACTGGCACTGCAAACTCCCACATCAAAAATCAAACAACTTTGTTTATTAGAGGTACTACATTACTGTGGGAGAATGTTGCCATTGCTATGGCTATTCCATCTCTGATACCCTTATTTATGCCAAGTATCCAGCACTGTGGGTACCTTCTATTTGCATTTGTTAAAATTCTCTGTTCCCCCTGAACTGTGTTTTCATGAGTTTTGCCTCACCTTCTTGTGAGGAGGAGGAATCTGGGAGTACCACATATTCACAAAGGTTTTCTTAAAAGGAATAAACTCTCCTTACCTGCAGCTCCTGAATTGCCATTCAACCCTGGAATAGAGGAATCATTCTCCAGTCTTTCTGGATGAAATGTGTCCGTTTTGGCCCTGTAGGCCCTGCCACCACCCCCTGCTGCAATTATCAAGGGGACCGGTTCTCCGTTCTCCATCTTAACAAATTCAGAAATAAAGGCAATGTTCAAACTGAGTCAGACATGTAAATGGAAGTTCAGCCACATCACAGTTACTGCATGTTGCACCAAGCAGGCATCTAGGGCTGCTCAGCACTGCACATTGTTGTTTCATTATTTATGCACCCACACCCAGAAAATTAATGAATAGCACTTGTCCTACCAAGTTCTGCTACAGAAAGCAGCAGTGTCAGCAGCTCTGTGAATTGTATCTACCATGGTGATGGCTCTTAGAAAGCCTGTAATGTCCCATGTGATGTCTCTTATCAAATGAAACAGCTGAGGTGCACTGCTCTGTACAGTGCAACACAGTGTCCCCACTGGCAAAGGACTGCCTGAAACCAGTGTTTGGAATGAGTACTGTCTCAGCTAGCACAGAACAGGAAACATCAGTGATCCACAGCTATAGGATTGCCAACAGAAAACATACAGGCTATCCCCAGCTTTTTGTGTCAGGCCAAATGTATAGCTGGAGTCTCACGTTCTACAATGACAGAGTTGAATGAAGTCCTGCAGAATTTGCCCTTTGCTGTAGAACTGTGCTTCAGCATCTCAGTTTTTATTGAAAAAAAAACCCCAGTTCAACCCATTATGTTTGCAAATGGTACTCCAAGCCACTGAAACAAGTGTGGCCATATCGCACAGCAGATCTAAGAACTGTGAAGGGTCAACTCAGATCCCTACATCTCTCAAGTGGAAATTAAGGATAACCAGAACTCACTCTGTGGACCCTGTCCCTGAGGTGTATAAAGGATTTTTCAGAGGCAGGTGGCAGGATATTGATGCTGAAAGGTGCACGGGGACTGTGTTTCCATACCTTAAATATGTAAGTGGCGCCGCCCCCGCCTCCACCTCCTCCTGCCCATTCATTGACACTTCTGTTCACACGAATCTCTTCTTCGATCACGTTGTTCTCTCCAATGCAGACTTTCTGGATAACATCATTAGTCTGCAAGCAGAAGACCAGGTCTGAATTCAGGTAAGAAACCTCCATGCCCTTGTACACACCAAGGCCTCGTGAACCCTTCACCATCCCAAAGCAAGAAATTGTCCTCCAGTGAAAGTACATGAGCAGAAACAAGTGAATGCTCCTCTAGAAGGATCTGGTTTTTTGCCTCAACCTTCACCAGAAGAATTTGTTGCCATTTTAAATTGAATTATTTTGAAGCAAGCTTAGTGCTGATACCTATTATCATGTAAAACAGCTCCATAAACTTTTAATGTACAATATATAGCAGAATTTGCTGCAAATATTTCTCAGCATTAACAGTCTGTATTTCACAAGTGGAGGAAGGGAGTAACTTGGCAAGGATGTGCCTTGTCCCATGTCACAGAACAGGCAGAGACAGAGAGAGAACCCAAGCTTCTCTACTTGGTTTCCAGTCCCCCGCTGGTTGGGGCCAAGCAGCCAATGTGCATTTCTGTTGATCTTAGTAGCAATTTTACTGTAACTACCAGTGCCTACCAAAACAGCAGCAATCCCACCTTTGATTGCAATGTTCACCTGATGTTAATGAAAAAACCTCCCTAAAAAGCCTCCAAATTTCCTACTTAGCATTTTTTCCCTTCCATCAGTTAGCACCAAACATAGTGAAATTTCTGTAAGTCAAATGCCTGAATTCACTGACTGATTTCAATCACAACACTAAAACATCATTTATACGTACTTCAGGACTATGACCTAACTATTGTTTTGGTTTAAAATTGGAACACTAAGGTGCATGACAAGCAGGACCCTGCTGTGAGCATTTTCAAGTTGCAAACTTTGCTTCTAGCTTATTTTACGTTATAGGTCTTGTCTCGGTAATGCTGTCTTGTTATATTGCACATATATTGCACACTGAACTTACTAAACCAACAACACTTTTAGGGAAAAATGCACAAACATTTGTTATAGTAGGATTGACCTTCTGCTTCCTTTTACTTTCATGTATGTGTTTTCTTTTGCAAGAAGAACATGATAAAATCATACTCAAATTACAAATTATTCTGCTGACCACAAAATATGTTCCAAGTTGTGCTAGAGAATGAGTGGCATCCATTTTGTGTGTGCAGACTTGCCTAAAGAACTAAACAGTCCTCCTTTCCCTATTTTTCCCCTCTCCTTAATTGATTTGGAGTTGGGTGGGAATGATTAATAAAATGACAAAGTCAATGACCCAAAGGAACCACTAGATTACAAAAAAAATAATCCTTCATGGCAAAGACATAACTGATTACAATCCAATCTAGTAAAAGTCCCCTCTACAAGTCAATGCAATCTCTTTGCCTCAATGAAAGAATTACATTAGCACTCAATAAATTCTCACTAAGATTACAGTGGCCTGCAATTTAATGAGTCCATATATTACGCTCAGCTGGAATGTCCTAGTTAAAGACGTTGGATGGACATTTGAGTTAGGCCATTTCTCATTTCAAAAAGGCTTTATATTAATGGTTTGTTTGTAAATATGTGTAATTCTAGTTTTAACATTATTTACTTCATCAGCCAGCCTTGAGAACCCTTTACTTGTCTATATCCTTCAACCTTTCTGTGCTCTAACAGACTGCTAAGCTTTCATCTCTTGGATGCCAGCCATTAACAGCTGAGAAATGCACATCATTTAAATGTCCAGCTCGAACCTGTAGGTGAAATTTCATCAGATAATTCTCAGTTTGCCCCATGAGAGTGTCCTATGCCCTCATCCTCCTCCAAAGAATATGAACCAATTAATAAACTATTGTGCATGCAAATAGTGCCCATCTTTCTGTCAAGACATTTGCAGTAAGGGTTGGTTAGTAACACAAAAATCAGGACTGACCCAGCAATGACTGATTTGTCTTTCCTGTTCCCATATATCCCAATATATCCCATATATCCCAGTAACCAAGCAGGCCCTATGAAGTGGGTATCTCCAGAGGTGCAGAGTATATGATAATGGCAGGGCTGGGCTCGATAGTGCAGCAAGGGCAAAACCCTGCAAAGTCAGCCCTGAAGACTGATCTCCAGAGGAACGGAAGGCAAGGTTGTCTTTTGTCTCCAAACCCCCACACGGGTGCTCTGAGATATGCAGATCAGTCCGGAACCTGTTGTGTATTATCAACGGGGCCCAAATGGTGAAGAGAAGTGAGCACAGGGACATGGTGCTTCATCTTCTCATGCTCTCCCAGTAAAACTGTATCTATTCCTTGACTCCTATAACCCCAAACCCCTTGAGGAAAACATTTTTCTGTGTGAAAAGACAAAACTCCATCGACTGGTAGAAGGGAGGAAGGCAAAACAGAAAGGCAATCACTTACACTAGGACAAGCATCTTCTCCTTGCTGTCCCACCAAGATATACAGCGTATCATCCTTCTGGAGGTCAAAAATTCCCAGCACAGACACGCCGTGGGACCGCACCATGGTGTTCTTCCCTCCTTTCCCACCAGCAGCTCCATAGCCTGAGATGCTGCAGAAAAAAGAAAACAGGAGGCTGGCACCTGAGTTGTCTCAGACAGGCAGAAGGGAGCACAAACCACTTCTGAGCACTGAGCATTTTGCACACCTGAACACGGTGGCACAGAGCTGTGCCCCGAAGTCCTGACAGTCTAAATAAATCTAAACCCAAAGCTTGAAGACTGGTTTTCTGCTCTGTTTGAATCTATGAGCTTGGGTAGCTACGAAACAGATTTTTTCACACTGATTCTTGGGCAAACACTGCTGAGAACAGAATGAGCAACTCTCCTATAGTTTCCAGCTTTAATATATGAAACACATATTGTTTCCCAGAAGGCACATCCTTGAGAAGTTTGCAGCAAGGAAGAGAAAGAACAGAAGTGGGAAAATGGGTAAAAACAGGACATATGGCTAAAGAGAACATTAACCACGAGATTGACAGAGGGATATTTGAGAAAGCAGACAGCATAACTGGTCCTGGTAGCATGGACCAGATGGAAAACAGCTCTCTTATTCCCAGGACCAGAGGAATACAGAAAGAAGAGTAGATGGAGATGACACTACCTGCAGTAAACAAGGAAGGCAAAAGCCCCATGGCTAAACTTGTGGTGACCAGGAACTGTCTCCAGCCAGGAGTGGGCAGGTTACACATAGGCTGCTGCAGTCTCAGTTAAGGCTCTGGGATTTTTATTTCAAGCAGTCAAGATTCAGAGGTGCTTACTGTTGCTGGTGTACCCAAAGATGTGGCTGTAACACTGCAATACTCAGCTTCTCCTTCTCCTTTTCTAACAGAGGACATACTTAAAGCAGCTTTTAGCAAAGGATTTCAAAGCATTTTTCAAAGATCATGAAAAAACACGCATCTCTGCTGCAACAAAACATGGAATTACTCAGCTTTCTGAGTGGGTGAATGACAGTACAGCAACTCAGTTTAGATTTGAAATAAGCAGGCAGTTCTCCACTGACATTAGTAACTTTCCATCTATTTCTGACATGCAAAATTCCACCTGGAGCACGTAACTAGAGACTGCAGGACTGAGAACTCAAAAATTGCTCTCGGCTTCCTACCAGGCACAGCGTAGGTGCTTTGCTTTAACACCTCCTTTCCTCCAGCACCTGGCTGCTCTCTGCCCAGCATAGTCCTGCCTGCAAACAGGCAGTGTCTCATAAAGCATATTAAATCCTGGCAATGCAACATGATTATGTTCATGCCACTGCTGATAACCAAAGCAATCAGTCCTCAGTTAGGCTGTACTGGAGCCAGCAGAAAAAGTGATGGACACAGCACTGGGCCACCCTGAACAGATGCTGCAGGAATCTGAAGACTGAGTTGATTTGCTGTAGAATTTTGCAATGGCTAACGAGGTGCACTACCAGGCACAGCAAGCTGCCAGGGCTAATTGGCTGCCAGTAGGGGCCATACTTTTCCACATAAGAACAGATTTTGCATACAAGCAGTGATGTCAGAAAGTTCAGGAAACCCAGTTTGGCCTCATTCAAAGGCTGCAGATAAATAAAAGCCAGTAGATTCAGGTGACAGTCATTCCCTATTCAAAATGGGTGTCACTATTTAAACAGTTATCTTGACTTCAAACTTTAGCAGGATCCTTTTCAATAGGAACAACTTTCTTTTACAGGAGGAATCCTTTTAACCATATTGGCCCTGAAGAAAAATTCAGCCCACCCAGAGCAAGAACACAGAGTACCTTCCGCTGCCTTCCTTCTTTTCTTTTACTATGACACTTGTGGGATCTGAAAAAGAAGCCCACACCTTCAAGAAGCGTCGGGATGTGCAGAGTGCAAACCAGGCTGTGCAAACGAGTGCTGGAGGAAAACATGCACCACAACATCCAGGTTATGGGAAACACTGGAGCTAGTCTTGAGAGCATGAGAAAATGCTGTGCCTAGGCTGGCTGACTCAGAATGACACTTCTTTGCACTCCACTGGGCTGTGTTCTTGTGCCACCTTACATGAAGGGACCACAGAGAAGAGAGGACAGTGAAGTGACCACAAATGGGGCACTCAGCAAAATGGACCAAAACCTCTTCCTTTAAAAACGGAAAGAAGTTGGATAACAGATGGTAATGTGTAATTTATTACAGTTCACTTCTGTCATACTTGGCCATAGACCTAGACGACCACACCTGAATGCTGGAAGGAAATCGGAAACAAAAAATACTTCTTTTATAATGTTTAACTTCATTGTTATACAATGTGAAGTCCCATGGGAGCAAACCGGAGCACGCAAAACTCCAGTTTTCAAATGTGGGCACTACAGTGTGTGGCAGCCTACCCAGGCCTTCAAAGATGATGGGGTTTTCTGGGTGTGGTTGGTTTGTGCTGGCAGAGTTTTGTGCAAAATTGAGCTGTCTGTATTTTAATAAGGCATATTCTGTGTCACGTTCACAAAATCGATATCCTTCCTGTGCAATTACCAGGGGTGTACATTTCACAGTGTAAAACACACTGATATGGCAGAACATCAGCTTTCTTGGGAGCCCAGCAGCCAGCAGGAGGGTTTTCTCTCTGTGTTAGGTGTTTCAGCAGTGCCCACCAGGAGAACTTACAGGACCCACACTGCAGCAGGACCGCAGGGCACAGCTAAACACAGGCAGTGCGTCCAGACTCTGGGAAGCCCTGGAATTGATATGGCAACTTGACATTTTCCAAGGGCTATGCTATGCTGGCGAACTCTGCTATCCCTTCAGCAGACCAGAATCAGGAAGATGTCAAGTTAATTTAAGCCCACAATTGCCTCCTGCTTCCCCCAGGCTGTGAATTTTCTACTAGAGCCTTATGAGGTGCAAAAGAGAATGTCATCCCTTTATATATATGTTATGCACAACATTATACGTCTATTATCTACACAGAACCTAAAAGTCTGTTAGGTCATTTATAGGACTCAAATAGATGGGTCATCCCTGCAGGGCCCAGGGTTTGTATTGTGCAGCAAAAAATCAGCCTACAGCTGCACAGGAATTCTGGCTCTTCTTGGACTCTGATATTAAAGAAATGACAGTGCTGCAAGCTTTTGGGCTGTTTCGCCTGTTCTTTTTCGGGCAGTACTTTATAACCATATTTACTGGATGCTGGTTCTGAAAAATTCTATTCACCTCAGGCAACTCCTTGTTGATAGCTGGGTAAAATATCATTAATACTTTTTGCATTACCATCAATCCTTGTAGGAATAGGCACTCAGGCAGAACTTGTGCCTAGCCTAGCCAGTTTCTCAAAACTGCTTTGCCCTAGACCCCTGTTAGAGACTGACATCTAGCCTCAACATTAATATTCTTTTTCAATATAAAGGAAAAAAAAAAGATGGGACCAGCAAATTGTAACTGAAATTTGTTCAAAGCCTTCAATGGAATGTTTTGCTTTGAAATTCAAGATACCATAATTGGTTTCAATATGGAATGCTGCAAAAAAACCACCACTAGAAAGTCACTGGTTCAAACTGGCAGTTCTGCTTACAAAGTGATGCATGTAATGGCTTCACGTTACCATTCAGATACAGTGAGCTACACTTCGATTGTACTTCTTTCCCCAGCAAGAGCAAAAAGGAAAAAATGATTGGTAAAAATCTGATTAAGTAGCATTGAACCATATCTGATCACCTCTCTTTGAAAAGAACTCCACAGGGGGATATAAGTGTTAGAACCCTCAGTATCACCAAGCCTACCATTTAGGTGGCTGGCTTCCAAAATCAATTCTACCAGTGGTAAGCCAGGCTTACAAGCTCAACTTGCGGTGTATAGATTCAAAAAAGTGAAGATGCTGAGCCGAGGTTGATGCAAGCTGTCCAGTAAGAAATGCTGACACATGATTGTGCTTTCCATGCTAGGTGAAGGGTGGGAAAAACTCATTCTGATCCCAGAGTTCAATGAATGACATATGGGAAATGTATTCCTCTTGGTCTGGGGAGGTGAAAATGCTTCATTTTCAGCTACAGGTAGAGCTCTCCCAACCTGTAACCGTTTAGGCTAAAGATTTGCCTGCCTCAGAAAGTTTCTTCTCTTTCACCAAAAAAGTTGCATCTTCCAGGGAACAAATCTGAGACTGGAGAGGCAGGAAATCACAGGCTCAGTGACAAGTAAAACCCCAGCAGATGTGGCCGAACTTCTGAATGTAATACTTCAGAAATGCCTAGCATGTAAATGCAGCTTGGATAGTTTCAAACACAGATACATCACAGCAATCAGAGACAGTTCCCTCACCTGTATGTGTTGGTTGCTGGTACTCTCCAGATCTGAATGCCTTGGAGAATCCCTTCAGCCCCCACGACCACTCTGAGCTTGGAGTTCCTGTAGGCATCATTGCACTGGCTCTGTGTGGGGCCATAGGGTCCACTGGCACCACAGGTTGTGAACAACCACTGATCTGAAAGGAGGACATATGCAAAGCTTGACCCCAACATCCAAAGATCAAGTAGTTGTTCTGCTTTTTATCTGCTCTGCTTGTTGGACCAAGAGCAGAACCTGGCCCTGAGGTTTTAACCCAAACAAATACTCACAGAATTCTTTTAAAGGACTCATAGTGCTGTGTATCTCAGTATTTGACAGCTTTTCATCAACATCTCCTGAAATCTATCACAGCAATAAACATAATTTTTTTTTTTCCTAAGGCTCAAAAAGGCAAAGAGCACAGAGTAGAGAAAAATGCAACAGAGTCCACCCAGTTTCAGGCTCTGTTCTCTGGGCTGCTAAGTGCTCATTCATAATCTCAAGCCTGGTGCATTCTAGCCCTTTCAGTTTTGAGAGACATTTGCTTATTGAATTTATTTTAAATGGGAAAGTAACTGTTAATTAGATAAAAACCTGTAAATACAACATCATCACAGTGATTAAAACATAACAATACATTAATTGCATTTTGAATAATTATTTGCTCACAAGAGACTCAAATTAAGCTTCAGAAAGCAGATCACCTGACTGAGGCCTGTAAAACAAGCATCCAACTCTGCATTTTCTAGGCCAGATCTGTGGGTGTAAATCAATGCATCCCTATTACAGCCATTTCCATCAATTGGAAGCACTAATCCTGTACAAATAGATTTCTAGAAACAGGCTTTGCTAATTAGTGTCTCAAAAAAACCCTAATTTTTAAAATTTGAATACATGATGGTGAAAATTACATACTTTTCCTTAAAGAGTCATTTTAGGGACAGCACAGTCCCAAGACTACAATGCTTTTGTAAAACTCACCTTCACCTATTTTCTAGTATATCAGGAAATACTTCATATATAATCAGAACTAAGATCTAGATGGTAAATAAGTGGACTAAGCATTTTTTGTGAACATGACATGATTTATCAAATATACTTATTAATAATCTAATATACACAATCTAATAAACTCCATTAGGTAGTTCTATTGCCATTAAAGAAAAAAGATTTGAAATACATCTGAAATTTTTTCTACAGATTATGTTGGTCCAGTCAGCCTTCCATATGGCCTTCTCAAAAGGCACCATTTCCCCACCAGCTTCCACAAAAGCAATGCAGACTCCTTCAGCGGTGATACTAATTAGCTCAGACAGGGCATTAATTAGACTCAGTGTCGGAGCTGGACTCAGTGATCCTTGCAGATCTCTTCCAACACAGGGTATTTTATGATTAACTTGATCTGCTTCTTGAAATTTGGAGCTGTTGTTCAAGCTGATGTCTAGAAATGTTTGTCTGCATGAGCAAGGCCAAAAGTTCTACCGTTACTGTTACTGGATGGGTTCACCCTCCAGAAATACAAGAAAACACATTAGTCTAGCCAGAAAAAATGTATGAATTATCTTTGCACAAACTAGTCCTGAAGCTGAGCTAAATTCCTTCCTATAAAAAAAGTTCAGTGAATGAAATGAATCAAAGAATTTGACAAGACTGTAGGGAATAAAGCAACTGGTGTTTCTGAAAAATATTGGCAAAAAAGTGAACACTGAACACACACAACACTGAAAAGTGTTGTGCAAAACTACCACTTTTTAAGAAAATTTCCCAGTTGAAGTACTGCTGAGAGAATAATCCCTTCTAACTGAAAAATCGACACCACCCGTCCTCAAAACTCCCCCGCAAGGGTCCTCTACAGATTTTGCCACTATTACTTGTTTCATTTACATACTTATTTCACTTATTTCTCCAGTCCCTCTGCAATAGGTGGCAGTGATAAAGTCTTAAAATTATTAGATAGCAAATGGAAGAATTCTCCTCTACTCCTTTGCCTCCAATGCAACCCCCCTAAACCCCCAAAACAACAGGTAAGAGGGTAAAGGCACCTAAGGAAGCAAGGTCTAGAAGCTACTAAAGCAAAATGCTTCAGTAGCTGTGGTATCAACAGTCTGGCACCAGAAGTTACTCGTGTTTATCCTTGCAAAACCCACCCCAAACCCAAAGGAAAAATCTCACGCTAACTGGAAGATGAGAGACTCATTCTGTCAGCTATCATAGTGATTTAGCATTGCAATACCCCAGTGGGCTTAGCCACCTGCACTGAAACATATGTTCAGTAAAGCAGGCAGGTAAGTGGAACAATAAGAAACCATTCAGATGTCTCCAGTGAAATATCAAACCTGTTCCCAAAGGTAGATGCAGGTGACCTTCAAGGAGACAACAAGCCCAAAACATGAGAGAATCAAAAAGGAAAACTGGAAGTGATAAAACCTAGGACAGGCCACAGTATGTGCAGACTGCTGCTATGGTTAAGCTTTACATTTCTGATTTAGTCCCTTGAAATAAAATTCGTTCCTTAGGTATTTGCTTACCTGACCTTGGCAAACTCCTCTCTAGATGATTCCACATGTAATACACAGGACCTGGACCTGAAACTGGCTGCTCTTGGCTCCCACTGGCTTCCAGGGACAGGGGATCAGTGAACTACATCTTATTCCAAAACACTTTGAAATGGCCCTCTGGTTCCTTAAAAGCCCTGGTGGAACAGAAGGAGAACGTCCTTCTGCTGCAAACCTTATGCCTTCAGACTCTGAACTGAAGCAACCAGAAGAGCTTTTGTATTTTCTGCCTTTAGGGCAGACTAGAGGGGGCTCACTTCCAGTGCAGAGGCAGTATCAGGGTAAGGGCAAACATTGCTGGTAATTTGAGTTTAGTCAATCTGCACTAAAATCTTACAATCTGTCTTTTAATAGCTTGAGAGGATGGGGAATGAAAAACCACAGATCTGTTATAACAGGGAGTATGATGTAAGGAACCTGGAGACAATTGAGCACAGGAGGTGCTATCTTGGATTTCAAAAGTGGTCCTGTTGTAATGGACACAGTGGTGATACAAGATTGTCTGTAAAGCCTCCCAGGTTCTGCAGCTGCTGCAGCCAGTGCTAGCAAGAGTATTTACTAGCTTTATTCAGGTAGATGGTAGACAAGAACATGCAAAGATTTGTTTCAGAACTAGCAAAGCTGGGTAGTAATCTTTGCCCAAAACATTGCGGAAGGAAGTCTGGCCCAAGTGAAGTCTGTGGGGAGACTGCACCTGATTTAAACCAGTAGGGATTTTAGTAAAAACCTACAGCCAGGTGTTGCACGATCTCCTCATTTGTCATTGCTGCACTTATGTGCAAACAGCCCTACTCCTGTTTATAAATACTGGAAGCCAGTCCAACATAGAACAGCTTTGTCTCTGAATTAAATGGGACATAATACAACACAGGAAGAAGTTGCTCCTCATTTCAAGATAATTAGGACAGATGGATCTTAGTTACAATTCTGGATACAGACTAAAACCCCCATACTTCCCCCCCGCTCCTCTCTCACACGTTTCACAAAGCCAGCCCTCAGTGTGCAGATGTAACAGCAGCCCAAGATCCGAAGCCATTAAGCCAGCAGCAAAAGAGAATACTGCCTGCCTTAATAACCCACCATTTCTTTTTAAAAAGTAAGATTTCACTCCCTGCAAAGTATTGATTTTCTCTTGATTCTAGAAATGACTGCAGCATGTCTTATGAGCTTGGAGAGAGCATTTCTACAGGCTGCTGCATGCCACAGCAGTTTACAGTAATTCAGTTTGAAGCATTATTTTGATCTCCAAAGACTAAAGCAGCAGCACTGAATCAAAAATCCTTAAGCAGCTTGGTGAGAAGCATAGATTTTTTCCATCTGTGAATAGCTGTGGTCTGTTGCCCAGTGCACAGCACATCTCTCCTTCCTTTTGCAGCGTGTGGCAGGATAACACTGCCAGCACCTCATACACCAGGGGAAGAACAGCAGTACTCTCTAGGCTAGACCTCCCCAAAAAACTAGCAGATTGTGGAATTCTGCCCAGCTTCACACAAGTTACATATACCCAGTTTCCAGAAAGAGCTGAGCATTCCCATGACAAAAACCAACAGGTAGTTTAATGTAGGGTCCCTATACCGTCTGCCATTGGCAGCTGCAAGATGCTACCTGGGTTTGAAAAATGGAAATCTCTGTTTGAGGTGGGGGGGGGGGAAAAAGAAGTCAGATTCAGATTGGAGTACTATATTTCAGTCAAGAATTTATACATCAGTTCAATTTGATAGAATCCTCCCTTTTAAAAGAAACATGGCAGAGGAAACATTAAGTTTCTGCCTGTTCACCCACTCACCTGCCCTCAGGCTCCATGGCAAGCTCCCCAACACACTGGCAAGGTCCCAGAAGCAACATTTTGCAAAAAAAAAGTCATTTTGGCTCTATTAAAACAATTGAAAAAAAATTTCTTCCTTCATAACTTTTCTTTCCATTATGAATTTACTGATTGATATATTTACGCACACAGTTGCTCATCCTTTTGCACAGCAGAAGTTGTAGGTTTCACACAGTTTGTCTGGATACATGAAATGCACAGCAATCATGGTGCTGGATTTCAGCCCCAGCAAAAGGGGAGTGATGTCCTGCTCTTGGAAAACAAAATGAACAAAACCCCACAAGGCTTAAAATGACTAATTTGTTTGAAGCTCTGATACTACTTGCAGCCTGAGGCAATGCTGCTGCAGGCACTGCTGCAAATAACAACCAGCAACACTGAAGAGAAAACCACAGAGCAAAGCCTAAGGCACATTTGTACTTCTAACATAGAAAGCAATTTCATTGGCACATGTACAGCACACAAACTCCATGCCGCAAAACAGAAAGAGGCATTTTGGCTGTACCTCAAGGGCCTAAATGTATTAATTGGCATTTGTCAAATCACGCTGGTTTGAACCCAGTTTAAGTTCATTCCCGACCAAAACTTTAGTGATTTGAGCAAATTGCCAACCAAGCACCATGGTACTTGGCTTATTTTGGAACCTAGAGTAACGTGCTAGTGAAATGCATCAGTTCTTTAAAACAATGTGTAGACAGTTTGTGGAACTTGGTGTGACAACCTCCATTCAGACCAAAAGGTTATTCCTACTTCCAATAGAGTAAAAATCCACATTAATAAGGGCTATAAATTCTCATGTTTCAGGGGCACAAGAACCCCAGTGGCTAAACTTCTGGATGCAATTAATTCTTCCTCAGAGAGTTCATTTTACCTCTTCTTCTCAGGCAGATGTCATCAAGCTTGATGCCATGAACAAGTGGAATGGTTGCTTCACCTAGTTGTGAAAACTTCCATAAGCGTCCCTTGCAATATTTGGCCAATATGGGAAAACAGAGGCTTAAAGGAAACTGCCCACCCTAATCTTCACTAACATTTGGCTGCCACTGGCACCACGGGCTGTGTGGAGAGCTGCAGACTTTACTCAGTGCATGAGCAATCTCAGTTATGCATTACCAGTAATTCCAGGGTTGGTCTGTGCTGGAAGCCTGTAGGCAAAATATGCTACAAGCATATATAAGAAACATACTCAGTGAGGTAAGGATTTCAATTTTGCTTTGGGTACTGCCATTTAACTGTGTTCTGTGAGCAGTAATTGGAGATTATTACCTTCCCCAGGATTGAATTTACCAGAGATTAATGGGGCAGGGGGTTGAAAGATGATGGTAAATGGCAGAACTAGGTTTTGCTCACAATCACAGTCCCTGACCTGTTAAGTGTGTCTACAAAATGGTATTAAGGTGATATAAACTGATCATAGAAATTAGTGAGTCTTACCAGCAAAACAAGAATCAGTTACAGAAGTATGCCTAGACAAAGAAAGGTCGGCTTTTCCACTCTTTATGGACTTACTATTTCTGTCTCTGTTTTCTAAATGAGGGCAGCAATGGAACGCTTGGACATGTTTTTCAGTTCAACAAGAGCATCTGCAGTGATGACAAATGTATGCCAGATTGATTCTGAGTATAATTTCAAAGAAATACTCAAAAGCTTGATTAAGGCTTTAGATTTTTCTCAAGTGTCTATATATAGGGAACACTGTCAGGGCATCCTCGTAGGAAACTGTGGTCAGAGGTAAGAGGGTAAGAGCACTACTGACTTTGAACAGCAATAAGAACGCCTTGTTTCTTCCCACCTTCTGAAACCAGACACTAAGAAAGCAGCACAAAGAAAACCAATTTCTTTTCCCTTTTATGTTTCACTTTACGAGTCTTCCATAAAGGTTGTTAAGTGATACACACTACTAACTTTTTGGAATTTTTTTTGTTCATAATAACAAAGGATGGTAGGAATGCACATTAGATAACAAAGACCAAGTTGGGTGGAGGTGGAAAAATTGTTTCAAAACCTTTTCTGAGATTTATAGCAGTTTTTGTACAATTTAAACTGCTGTTCTTAAGAGCGAGCAGCTTTGAAATTTAGGTCTGAAACCTGTGAATTGCCCTGCTTATTTCAATTGCACGATTAACTCTAGAGAGCAATTATGCCAGTTCAACTCTGCTAGGTTGTATCTGGTTGCATGCTGATTTTCAGTATTGTGCCGTTGCTATTTTCAATCCTACAGAGAAAGAAAGTGTAAACACTGCAATAAAGAAATTCATACCTACATATTGTGAGATCCCACTGTTGTGTCCGAACATTTCCATCACTGTTCAGAACATTAGTTTTGTTGGGGGGAGGGCACTGGGCTGTTATTCACTGTGTTAATTGATGCATAATACAAAAATACAATTCTGCAGATACCTTTATTGCATTATACCAACAGTTCAGTTAGTATAATTGCACACAAAGAGCAACCAAATGTAATTTTCTTTTACTTAATACTTGCTCCGCTGTTCCTTTCAGCTCCTTCATCTCATTAACTAATGTGACTGAGGGTTCTTCCGAGAAACAGCCATGGAAGTACTCAAAACAGGACTCTCCCTGATGGAAAACACAAAATCTGTTCAACCACTAAATGCTATGGGGAAGAGACTGGAGGAAAACCGTAACCCAGTCTGGATGAGAAAATGATTTCATGGCAGTTTCCATGCAAGAAACCAGGGCTGCACAATGGCTGGTGGTTATGCAGAGCAGAAGGGACAAAACAATGCAAGATTTGAGGGGAAAAAAGGTTAATATTTTTGCACATTGTGCAACACACCATTTTTGTACTGTGTGCCCTGACACAAATAAGTTGTCAGTGGGACAGAAGAGAAGCTGAAACATCAAAAGAGAGGCTATCCTCATGGTATTTAAAGCCTATTCAGAAGCACCAGAAATCTTTAATTAAAGCTTGATTGCTCTGTGTCTTGTTATCTCCTTTCGCCTACTGAGAATCCTATTTTGTCTCCTTCAGTTTCCATGATAGTAATTTGTTTACCTCGAGTTCCTCATTATTGCTCACTGTATCTTTATATGCCTGAATTTCCCATATTCTAGCCTTGTGTATAAAAGAAAATTGCATTGGTTTGATATAAATTGACTTTTTAATTGGTAGTTGAATGATAGTATGGTTTGAGCAGCTTTCAGTTTTACTTAAACTAATACCTAATCAATTTAAAACCAAAGCCAAAGTAAGCCTGGGTTTACAAGAGAATAAACCGTACCCAGCCTTTTGTACAAATTTAACAATCTCAGTGAAAAATCCTGGTTCCATTAAAGCTGTTTCAACCTTCTGGCATATGCAGACCTTGTTACAACTTTTTTTCCAGGCTGCTTCTAGAATCAAGTTTCACCTGCAACCTTTCAGCGAGAAGCCAGTATTCCAGCAAATAACACATAATTAGTTAATTGAAAAAGAAAGCATTTGCATTGCCCTGTGAACATCTATCTAATGGCCACCTTGCACTGCAAGTAACTGTATGACTTGAAATTGAAATTTTTCTGTGCTGGTCCTGGTCCTCAAGAAACTTGAGAGAGTAACAGCACTGCATTTGTTGTAGACATTTCAGGTCTTATTCTACCCAGTGTGCTCATTACCCCAGGTGTGACACACTACAGTGGGTAACACATTTCTGGAAGCTTTAGGATCTTTCACAGTGTGGCTGTATTGCGTGTTTTCAATCTCCAGTGTGCATGACCTGGCGGCACACTGAGCCATGACCAGCAGCAGCAAGGCTGAAGATGCAAGTCAGTAGGTACAGGGCCTGAGAAGAGAGAGGACAGGGAGGCTGGTGGTGCTGACCATCACTTCTTGCGAAAGTGGATTTCCAAGCACAGGCAAAAGCAGCAGGTGTGTATAAGAGGTTGTGCACATGTACAAAGGAGCAAATGGAGGGCCCATGCCCTTGGAAACAATTGAGCTTCTTTGGATTTAATGTTGTGTAAACAAAGTGGTGCCTGTCTTTCAGACTGTAGCTCCTGCTCCAAAGGCTGAGCTGGCTTGGGGACTTAAGGAGGGCATTTTATTATCCTGTTGTCTCACCAGCTTTAGGAACACAGTTCTTTGTTTTAGTATAATTTCTTAAGAAGGAAACATTATAGTACGGGATCCGTCACACAAGTCAAAGATCCTACTAGCTGTAACTACTTTTAGCTGAGCTCATATTGGTCAGTGCAATCTTTGGGACTTCAGGGTGGTGCTGATGCTGTTGGTTCCCTCACACAACAGGAAATATGTGCCCATCAAAGGAAAGGCCTTGACAGACCCAGCCTGAGGTTTCTTAAATGCATTACAGGATGCAGAAAGAAACAAGATTAAAGCCGGGTAAAACGCATAGCCCAGGGACCAAACAAGCATCTGCAGTGTTTCCTGACAGCAAGCAGGGGCTCAGCAACACAAAGGGAAAAGGGGATTTGGTGCTGCAGAGACCCTCAGAAATGCAATGACTTCCACTGCCAGAAGCTGCCACTCAGCTTCTCTGTTTCTGCCCTGTCTACTCTGAGGGCATGAGGGGAGAAAATTGCTGTAGGAGTGCTTTCAAACCCCAAGGGCTAGAGACAATTTTAGACAGAATATGAACAGGACCAAGGATAAAGCCCAGAAAATAGGCAAGCTGTTTTAGATTGGAATTGCCTTGAATTTTCACCCTAAGGTCATCACAAATTATTTTAATTGCTCAAAGTACCTCAGTGACCTTCTCTTCTACCCTCATGCAATCTGATTCCCTTTATTTCTACTATCCAAGCCTTCCTTTAAATTGAATTCCTCAGATAGGAGAGGGAGCAGAAGAGCTAGATGATGTCAAGTCTAGAGAGAAGTAGGAAATAAAATTCTCAAAGAAATTTACAGCCACAGGATTTCTAGCCCACGCACACCTTACATTAACTTTGCATCTAAAATCTAATGTTTTTTTCTGTTGCTAAAACAGTAGATACCCTGGAAGGAAATGTACAGCTGCCTTAGGAAACTACATCACCACCTACAGGAAGTCAGCCAGAAATCCATAATCTACACCTGCCTACAGATCCTACCTCAAGATCACTGACCCAAGGGCAATACTGAGAGCACTTAAAAGAAAACTCCACTTACAGGCAGGAAACAGAAATACAGATCCTGAAGGGAGGACTTCAAAGGATCTTCAAAGAGAACATATCAAGATACTTTTGGAAATTATGCCTTTGTGACAGCCCAAGCTCGCACGCAACATCTGTAATAGAGCTAAACACAACCTTTATAGCTGAAGTGCAGCTTCACCCAGCCCAGCATCCTCTCATATGGGCTCATTGCCTCTGTCTTGCTCCCTTGAGGCAGTGCTTCTGCACTTGCTGCGTGATGCTCAGGACATAAAATATCAGTAAACTCCACGTGATGGCAACTCAGCCTACCCTGCAGGCTGTCCCCTCAGCCTCTGCTGCCAGAGCTCGCTTCACAAGAGAGCTCAGGCAGCAGCAGCTGCCCTGCTGTGGCAGCATGGAGCAGGCTCACAGATCCAGCTTTTCAGGGGGGCTTTGAAGGCTGTGTGGGGCTTTCAGCCACACTGACCAGACTGCTGTCAGCATCAGAGCTAACACCACTAGTTCATGCACCTCAACAGAGCACTTGCAGGTAGCAAAGTGAAATACAGCCTAGAATAGAACAGATGCAAAGAACTCTTCTTGGGCAGAAGAGTGGGAGAGGAGGAGGCAGCAGGAACAAATCCCAAGGCTTACTGACAGAGCAAAGGAGGCGTACATCAGCCCTGTTCTCTGACTTAAGAGGGGTGGTATTTCCAATTGGCAGGTAAGTAGCTGGCCCTAAGAGAGGAGAAACAGTTGCACACTGTGCTGAGGGTTGCAGTTGTAACAAGCGCTTGTCTCTCCTGTAGCTACTCCTCACTTCCATGGTCAGCCCTACCGCCCCAGGTAGGCTGGACGTTGTGGCTGCTTGAACCAGTTCAGGAAGAGAAGCTGGCAAGGAGAAGGGAAGGAAGCAGATTCAAATGGAAATGCCCATTTAAAACCCAAACCAGATATCGTCAATATGGGGGAAAGCCTGGGAGAGGAGAGAGGGAAACACTTGCGAGACAGCGATGGGAGGGCAAAGGCGGGGAAGGGAACTCTTGCATCTACTTGGCCCACACCATCACAGTCAGGTTGGAAAGAGGAGCTGAAGGGTAGGGGGGAATAAAGTAACATGAACAGACAAGACTGACATCTCTAACTAAATAAAAATAGTATTTTTAAAACAAAGTCCAATGCTGTACTGTTTCAAATGGACAACGAATATTTCACTGAAAGAGTGAGGCTATGTTAGCTCAAACCAAGCCTATTTTAACTAGAGTTGGGTGTTCAGGTTAACAAATGCTGAACTCAGTCCATTTGGACACTTCATTTTGATTCCTGCCAATTTTCAGATGACCATGACACCAAATAAACCTATCTTACAGTTTAAAACCATGTTTTACTGTAAGAAGAGGCCCCCTCTGGTTCTTTCACCAGCTTGCAGTCAAAATCCAAGTTACAGTTAGCAGCTAAAGGTAATTCCTTTCTAGAACTTGTTTTGTTTTGTTTGTAAGGGACTTGGGAAAAGCTCTAAACAAAGGCTTTGGGGAAAAAAATTGCATTTAGCCACATCTAACTGAAATTTGTGGTAGTTGGAAGTCTTTCTGATGATGCTTCTCAGGCTCGACAATTACCTGCTGGATCAGAAAAGGGGGCACTGCTGAGCTGGAGATTTCCCAGGAGCTTTTGTTCCCATCCAAACTTCTTCTGGCCACCTCTACTGGTGAGCAAATTGCTGGAGTCTGGAGTGGTACCTCGAGGTGTCTTCTCTCCACTGACTAGGAAACAAGAAATCACAGATTGGTTTATGGCTGAGGGGGACTGAGTCAGTATGTAAGTCAAAATTGAAGCTAAGATAAGGGCTGCAGACTCCTGTGCTGAGAATAAGAGCCTGCAGTCACAGGATATAACATTATTAAAAGAAATGGGCAGATTTAGTTTCCATTGTTGTTACAGAACTGAGACAAAAGAAAAATAAACAGGAATGAGCGGAAGGCAAAACAGCAAGTGAGAATGAAGACACAAAGCAGAAATACAGAATACAGTCTTTAGTAACTGTTATAATTTTTTTTAGCCAGTAAAACTATGAGGAATATTCTTTATTTCTATCCTAATTTTAAGATCTCTTTGAATACTGGAACCTGAGGTATATTGTACTTATGCACAGAAACCAAGAGGTACTACTGCATAAATGAAGAGACTCATGCCCCAGGCAATGCAAATTAACATAACACAAAGCAGATGAAACATTCTGACTACAGAATTGGTTTAGAGGTTTTCAGCCTGAACAGGGTTACAGAGGTCACAGCTTCAAGCCTAGGAGAAGAAAGGATGCACTTAAGTTCTGCTGCTCAGCCCAAGGCAGAAGTTTAATTTGTTCAGAGCAGCAATTCTCCAGCCCTCATGTAAGTTATTGGTCTGAGGTACAGTGACAGATCATTGAACTCATTTACAAACTAAGCAATTCACTATGCATGAGATTATGAAAGATGAGTCAGACACAAACGTTTAATAAAAATCCACATGTGGTAAAATCTGGCATCAGAGGTATAGACTGGGCATATTCTAGAGGCCAGTCAACCACAAAGCCAGGATCAGATTCCAAATTTTTCCCCAGAGCAGTAGAGTGTGAAGATCCTAGTTTCTGATTCAGACTTAAATGCGTGTCAGTCTAAATAAAATAACCTTGTTCTAATTTAACTGGAGGATTGTGCCCAATGTTATTGCAAAGTTAGTGTCAGTCACAGGATGCCTGTCTTTCCCCAGCCAGTGTCCAGCTGTCATTCATTTTGATAACTGTCACTCAGCAAACCAGGTCATGTGGAAATCTATAATCACAGACTGGCTTCTGCATCAGCCTGGGTGTAGAGGTGATGGTTCTGTCTCAGCTGGAAGCTGCTCTCCCACACCGTATGCCTCATTTCCCTCTTATGCCAAACTGGGAACCCATTCCCTGCTCAGCTCCACCAGTAAGGGGTGCACCTGAACGGGCTCCTCTGCCTAAGCACAGTGATTTCTGACACAGACCTTTACCTTTCAAGAGTCTTTTAAAGATAATGACACCCAGCCCCTTCCCCACAGTTTCCAAATTTCAATTACATGGCAAATAAAAGACAAGTCACTTGCAGATGAAAGGAAAACTTACTTGTTAAATAACAGTCCAGGCTAAGGGAAACATTGTCAAAAGCAATAATGGCATCAGAGCCTTCTTCCCATGAAGCGGTGATCTGAAACCAAAACCTGCACAGATTGGAAAAAATGGGATTAAATTCTGCTAAAGAACATGAAATTCAGAGCTCTTCACAATTAAAGCGGTTTTTGAACAGTGGAGAAAAGCTTTTCACATATAAAAATATTAAATTGATAGAGAAAGTATGCTCGCTTCTAACGGGGAAAGATGATCTGAGGAGGGGAGCTATACAGTAATACAGGTAGACAGAATAAGACAATATTGCCCCTCTTCCCTCCAGAGACAAAAAGCCTGAAGGAGGTAGAAGTGTGTGTACGTGTGTGGTCAGGAAACAAAGTCCCCTGGATTCTGGCACAAATAAAAAACCAACCAACCAACCAGACCTCTAAGTGATTTTATTCTCACAAGTGATTTAGGCCCTAAAGTGTTAAGAAGAATAAGTAGGCAGGGCTTCTGAAGTAATCTGGAGTTCCTAAAAGGAACTGGCAATCAAAGGCTGAAACCATTTTAGAAAGTATTTGGTGTTGATGCACTCTGTAGGAAGCAAAGAATATCTAACAGCCCTGACAGTCACAAAAGAGAGGAACTGACACTGGGTAGTCCACAGGAAGAGCAGAACTCATTATCTCCTTACAGAAGCTGAGCAGGTTTGCCTTATATCACTTCCTGGTTTAAGGAAAGCTGGCTTTTGCCAGGAAGTTATGCCACTCTTATATCACCAGAAGAAAGATCACTGTAAATTCACCCTCAGTGATATTACAAGTCAATAGGAAGAGCAAAAATTACCCACAACCAAATACTTCCAATCTAACAGTATATTAACTATGCATTAATTTTGTTTACTCACGGATTTAGGTTTTCTTTTAGTTTAGCAAGTTCATGTTCTCTCAGTGCATATCTGCCACATAAAATCGTAATACTCTGCTTAGGAAAGAGAACAATTTCTGAAAGCAGCCAACCATGGCTCAGAAGTCAGATACAATGCTGAGAGGTTGCATCTAGACTATAAAAACATGAAACTATCACATGCTGTAGAACAAACTGCAAGTGAATAAAAAATATTATTTAAACCTAATTCTCTTGTATCTCGATGTTTTACGCCAGCAGAAGTTAAGCCATTCGTGGGTCTCTTTAATGTAGATCTATTGCTGGTGCTTCCTGCTCTATCTTTTAGAGATAAATGTTCAGTCAGAATGTGAATTCTTGCAGGTGTTTCAGTTTAGACAAGAAAATGATGACAGAACAAGGTATTTTTGAGGAGCAGCCCTATTTATTTAGAAAGGCTTTAGAAATCCTGTCTCTTTCTTGCAGCAGGAATCTAAACACTAGCAGACTTTTCTTCTCACGTACCGTAGTCCTTTCTGCATGGCACTGGGTCGAAATCATTTTCTCTTATCTTTGTGTATGTTATTAGTATTGCTACATGAGTCTTGGCTATTCCTGCTGTTTTAAATACTACCTCTCCTTTACCAGCAAGCCAGCCTCAAAACCAAAATTCCAGTGAAGTTTCCCTGATCATATGCATATTTACTCTGGGACAGCATATTCCTGTGTTTTGAATGTGGATTTTGACTGAGCCTCCTGACTCTGTCAGCAAATGTAACAAACTTCCACGTTGTTCTCAAACACAAGGCAGCTTTCCAGAGGGGACAGTGAGGTTTGGCAAAAGCTAAAACAAACCCCAGGGATATATGTGACTTTGAGGATATGTAGATTGAAGTGCCATCATCTTCTGCAACTGTTGTTCTTGCTAAGGTACAGCTGGGGACAGAGAAAAGACTGACAAACCAAAGCAAAAACTCAAACCAGAAAAAGCTCCTGTCAGCCTCTGAGAGGTGCGAAGGGTTTAGAACAGACCACAGTCCATTCACAACAGAAAAGATTTATGTAGTTACTATGTTCCTCCTTCCTTAGATCTGGTAAAGAAAAGCAATGATGCTCCAACACTAAAATTTCTCACTCCTTGGAGATAGGCATTGCACATATGGAAGACTTCTCTAAAACTGACTTTTTTGGTCTAGAGACACGAGCAGCTGCCATGAAAGAGCAGGTGACTGACACAAATAATAGTAGATATGGTGAAGGAAGAGTATCCCTAGCATCAAAAGAAACTCCGAATTGCAAGACACAATTTTCCTTGCTAAATGCTCCATCTTTATCAGCTCAAAAGGTGGCAGCTCCATCCATACAAGTCTGAATATCACAAAAGTGTATTTTTAGCCTTCCCAAATCCATAAAAAGTGCAAATGAAGTCTGATGCTGCCAGCAGTCTCACAATTCTTAGCTGGGATACCTGAAACCCCTTGTGGGTATGTCTAGGAGGAGAACTGAAGGGAACAAAAAATCCTTGGATATTAAATTGGCTTCTGACTGAATTGGCTGCCCTCCCCTTGCCTCCCTCCCTCATTTGCTCTACAGCTGACATCCCACAACACTTCAAATGAAATTACAAGCTCTAGCATAAACATAAGCTGTTCAGTTTGAGACACGCCGTACAAGACTTAAACAAAAGCTGTTGGACAGACACAGTGGGCTCTGATCTACTTTTTCCTGCAAGTTACTGTGCCAGCAGCAGAGATGACTGAACCACGCGTGAAACAGGTCCTGAACACCACAGGTCACAGTCTGGTATTTTATGGAGAGCCAGCACCTACCTCAGGCTGTAAAATACAGACTGTAGCTCAGCAGAAGTTTCTCCTTCCCTGTTGATTGCATTGCTGCTAAAATGCCCATGAAGAAGTAGGGTGGAAACTGGTTCAGCTGCACATCTTTCAGATGGCTCTGTGTGAAAATCAGTGCCCCGCACACAGTGACCCTTGGTGCTGCATTGAAGGGACCAAGTCCCTGGTGCATTTGATCCTCAGCCTGTTCCCTTGGGGTGGACACTAAATGCCACTTGGAGATGGGGACACTTTGATGTGAATTTATCTTTGTTGATGTGAATTTAAGTTTGTAAGGTGTTAAACTGAGGCAGCGAAATTAATTACAAAGACAAATAAGCAGTTCCGCTCCGTCAGCTTTTCCCTCCAGCACTGTAGACTTTAGCTCAGGGAGCAGAACAGACAGATACTTCTGCAAAGACAACTATGGACCTTCTTTGTGCCTCCAGGCAATGAAGCACTTCTAAAAATATCTTCAGGCAATTTCCTTGGCACAACCTAAGGTTCATGCCCCAAGGTGTTACGCTTTGATGCACTTTTCATGTTGTGCCTCTTCAAACAATAAAGGGTCGTTCTTATGAGAATTATCAAATGTTCAGCTCCTAAGCACTCAAAGGCATGATACAAACCAGTGTTTTTGTTGTTGAAGGGAGTGCCATGTAACATGCCCATATCAGAATGCAATAAGTTGCTTTTTACTTTTATTTACAGTTCGTTCGAGTTAAGCGAGAGCCTTGCTGATTTCACCTGCAGGAACACCGGGACCAGAAATCTTAAGAAGTTTCCACAAGCTCACCAGGGATGAAAAAAAAAAGACAAAAATGCCTCCAAAATACAAAAATTCTGTGAATGTTAAACACTATTAGGACCATCAGTGCTGCTTTGGTTGCCTATTAATCTTATTTTTTCCTAACACGAAAGCAGTTTCAGTACAAACCTTCTCTTGAGAGCAGCATTTCTGCAACAAATAGTTCATCATTTTATCTTCTCCAGTTTAATGCCACTATTAATTTAGAAATATGATGTCTTTCAAATTCCATTGAAACAAGATCATCAGTTAACCAACATTTCAATCATTAGCTTTGGTGGCTTTAGCTTAATGGGCTAATTAAGGGAAATTTAATCAAAACTGAAGATGGAAATGTCACACATCAGTGAGATGGAAAAAACCCTACAGACAATCTCATTCCCTTGCTCCCTCTCTTTTTTATTTTCTTTCCGTTTGATCCCTGAAATCAATGAAGTAACTCCCTCTGACTTTGGTGGGAGCTGATACTGAAGCAGCAGCAGCAGCACATGTTACTGCAGTGACTCAGAACAACGTGGGAGGTGACAATGTCTCGCTGGTGTTCCTGCACAGACCAAAGAAGGGCAATGCTGACCGCACACCCAGTTCCTCCACTGGCTCCAAAGCACGGATACTGGTCCACAGCCGTGCGCAGACACACCCACTGCACACAGATGCTGCAGTGAATGGCCAGGAAAAAATATTCCTGAAGGCAGTTATACAGGAGCAGCAAAAGCAGTGCTGGCACGTTTGTCATGACTTTGTTGCTTAATAAATCCCAGCAACTTCTTCACATGGAGGCCAAATCCTCATCAGATAAATCTGTGTTTGTAAGCTACATTTCTTCATAGGAATGAAAATATGGCTGCTATGAAACACTTTAATGACTTGGGTATTAGAAAAATTATTACTTGAAGACTGGTGGAAATTACTTCTTAACTGTCTCCTTTTGACCTACTCAACCTGGAGCACAGCTAGAAAAAAGGTTCCTTAGATGTATGACAATTGGGAAGTACAAGTTACACCCTGTGGAGTTGAGCATTAGATGAGCTGTGAAAGAAAAGGCATACAGAGGCTTTTTTTAAAGAAATTCTGTTTGAGGCAAATAGGAAATGCTGTACTGGGGGAACACTTCCCCTCCCCCCATTTAAGTCTCATCTCTGGGGAATATCAGCTCCTCTGTTTGAAGGATACAATTTTACATCAATTCAAAAACCACTTAAGGGTGACCACTGCTCAAATATTTCAGAGTCACAGATAAGAAATGGCTAAAAATCAGCTTTTTTTTGTTTGTTTCTTTGGCCCCATCTGTGAAACATCAGTCCAGATGAACAGTTCTTTGAAAGTGTATTTTAACTCAGTTAAATCTCACCAAAACAGGATAACATCAAAGACCTTTCCCATTCCTCAGGCTTTTTGAATCTTGGGTTTTATTTCAGTGAGGTCACTGTTTGAGCTTCGTCACATCATCCTGGGTTTTCTGTTCAGTTGGTTCTTTTTGATTACTTATTTTTTTCTTGATCCTAACAGAAGACTGGTTCTCCCCAAAATATTTGGGGTTTATTATAGACGGAAATGGAGAACTAAAAGTGTCAAGATGTATTTATAGCTATGCTGGTATAGCCTCCATGAGGATAAACTCTTCTGCTTACATCATCTATCCTCAGATTTTCATTGCACAGAAATGTTAGCTTTTGCATGTATTCTATCTTCTTCTGATGGAAGGGAAATAAAAAACCCATTCTCATTGCATTGAAGACCTCTGCAAGCTGATTTTGTGCAAATTCTGCAGCTCCCTCCCTTCAGTAACTACTCTGAATTCACCTATATATTGTCCCTGGCTCATACAGACAGTTCAGGTTTTCATTATCCAGACTCAGGCAGCTACCTTCATGCCATTATTTTAGAAAGGCTCATAATCATTATTTTTTTTCTTTTTATCATAAAAGACAGGGATTATTAACCGAGATTGAACGTTAATCTCCTCTGTACTCAATCCCCCATGCAGTGACACGAACACAGCGTGTCTGAATGTACAAATCTCATTTCACGACTGGTACTGTTTTGCCTCTGATGGAACTGATTTTTCTCTCTACCTAGCTAAAATAATTATGGCTGAACCTGCTTGAGACCGAGGTACTCACAGAATGGAGAAATTTCAGGTCACTAACCCTTATTACATTTTGGTTCCCATTAACTTCTCTGTTACAAATGATGCATTGTTAGCTCACTTCACAAAGGAATACTTACTATTTAGGATAAAAGACACATTTAGATGGAATAAGATTATTTGGAGAAATATAAGCATGTTAACCAAACTCAGTTACAGTGACAGAATTGCCATGCACGACGTTACTTAATAGCTGGTAATAAAGATTGAGATTCAAAAGCGTTATTAAGGGCAGCCATGCATGTACAAAATCTGCCACAGGCACTCTGCACACGCTGTCACCAAAACCCCCTTTTCAGATGCACAGAAGAACCATTTTCAGAATAACTCTTCCAGAAGGAGGACAGTAGCAGACAGACATAATTAATGCTAAAGTGCAGAAGAGCAGTGATATGGTTGTTAAGGTCTCACTGCTTTTAACAAAGTAATGTGTGGCCACCTCAGGACAACACAGCCTAGGCTTGTTGGGTGGATGTAAGACAGACTGAAGAGATCTGGGTGCAGATGTAACCTATTACTATGCACGTGCTAATGTGTAGGCAGACATATGACTAGCTTTCGTGGAGGGTCCCCATTTCTTCTTAGAAGAATGGGAAGAAAATTTAGGAATCACAGGAGATAAACAGGCCTCTGGGTCAAAAATGTTGCCAAGAACCTTCCTTTTCCTTTTCTTCTTTAATGGGAAACCTGACACTCAGAAACTTACTATAAATAAACTCTGAAAGGAGTGTCAGGGAGAGACAGAGCAATGCAAGAAAAATTACTGGACAAGAAGAGTGTTTAGCCACAGCTGGTGGAGATACAGGGGTGTGATATGAGACAATTATTTCTACTGCTGCAATGAGTGAGAGGGTTCCTGGGTGCTGTGGCTGCCATTGAGACCAGAGCTGCTGAAGGAGCCAGACAGAACAATCTCACTCCCACGGACTGAAAGGGAATCCCACATGGATATGGAGACAAAAACCTCATGGGAACCAGTGTAGTTTGAAAAAATCCAGCAAGTCTGCAAAATCGGAATAGGTAATGAAGTCAGTTAAAAAAAATAGAAAGTGCAATTGTTGGGACATGAATTCTGACTTGTTACAACAGAATGTCACCCTCTGAGGTAATTGCTGTCTGTAGGCCTTACTGCTTTCTTCCTCAGGAAGCTCTCATCCTTACCCAGCCTTCCAGGCAAGTCACCTTACTGATCCTTTCCAACACAATACAATTCTCAGTCTCTGTTCAGGAGAAGGTCATCAGCAAGAAAATAATTTTGAAGCTCTCTGAGCACAATGGGACCAAAAGAAAATTGGTTTTTCACTTTCTGAACATGCTTCCCTGCTAGAAGGATGTGGCCTGGCCTTGCTACCAGTGACAAGGCAAATGGTGCTGCTATTTATGACTAAAAATTTAATTTCTAGGGACCTCAAAAAAACTCCTCTCACTCCTCCCCCCATCTGGCCACTACCAACTAAGACTGGCTAAAAATTTAGATGTTGTAGTGCCAAAAAAATTAAACTTAGGAAGGAAACCAAAGAAACCTTTCTAACCAGTAAACACGTTTAAATTCCTTTTATATTTCTACACAGTCTTCTTCTGTCATGAGACTGCACTGAGGTGGGACAGGTTACTATTAATATTAGCCACTTTTGCCAGATTCCCCTTACAGAGGTTACAGCGAAATCTTTAAAGGAAAGGACAGGGTTAGTAGAGAATATAAGCCTTAAAAGTCCAGAGCTGGGCTGGACTGGCTCACATGGAATCCACTTCCAGGCAACTTCAGCCAGGTGGTAGAGGGACCCAGAGAACTTTTAGTCTACATGCGGCTTCACATGGCTGGCCTCAGCTTCATCAAGGGAGCGAAAATGAAGAGATTTAAAATTTGTTTCTTAAAGCATTAATTTTCCAGGCAGGCTTCAGCCTATTAGAGTTAATCCTTTTCCACCTCTCACACTGTGTAGCAAACAGTTGCTAAGCATTGGTGATAACGAGCATCAGCCTACAGCAAGCTCCAGAGAATCACTTAGTTACACGTGCTTGTATTTTATCTATGTGCTGTACCTTAACCACACTGTTTAACTAACAGAATGTCTAATTATTAGCTACACAAATCACTCATCTTCAATTATATCAGGCTTCTGTTTGCTCTTGCTGTCACATTCCCACGTTATCATTACTAAAATTTAAATTCACATGTGCTAACTAAAAGCAAATATATAAAAAAAGCAAGCCCAAACTATGAGCTACAACACAGCTTTCAAGACTATTTCCTACTTGCATTTCTGTGAAGTTAAAAAAGAACAGTCCTTGACAGGCTCATCACTTTTCACTGGAAAACAAATAGTAATTTTCCATCAAATAAAACAATCTTACAATAACGTGGTTCTCTATTCTCAATTCAAATGTTGTAGTTTTGCACTAGTGTGTAAATCTCAGTAAGTAAAAATAACCATTTCTCTAGTTTTCAGTAATCTGTGCAGATTATTTGATTTGCAGATAACGCATCCTTCAGAGAGGGCTAAGTGGGTCTACAGGGGATAACAAATCACAGCAAGGATTGTTTGTTCATTGTACTGGGGGCTCACTGGCAACTTAAAATACAGCATCTCTGGAGGTGCTGCCTTTTGCCTCTGGTAGGCACAACCCGTTCGTCCAACAGCTTGAGAAGCTCTTGCCCACAGACGGCTTTTTGAATTGTAGCTGCTTTGATGACACATCCTTGACCAGGCCCTTGGCCCTTCCTCCCCCAAGCACAGAGAATACCAAGCATTTGGAATTTTGTTACAACTCTGTTCATCAACACAACACGAGCGCTCAGGATTGTTCTGCTAACATTTTCCAGAACAAAAGCGGGTAGGTAACTTCAGGACGATGTAAAGCGTTGCAGTTGCTTAGCCTGCAGCTGTGATGGCGGAAGAGCCAAAAAGTTCAGGTACAGGATCAACCTTCTGGTGGGCTAGGTCCAAACTCTAAGATCACCCCAACAGTTAGGGTGAGAAAAGCTGCTCCCATCAGGCCTTGTGGTTCTATGTAGATTCGGTCTGTCTGGTTGACCAGTTGCCATACACCCCTCTTATCCCTTAAACGGTTGTAATCTAGTCCCCACTCCGCCCCTTCCTTCTCCGCATAGGTTGTTTTCGTATTACCCCGCCTCCTTTCTGTATCCCTTTATAAGTGTGTCCCGGCTCTCAGCTCTCTCTCTTTTCGTCCATGGAACCCTTCGTTGTCATTTAGCGATAAACCCTCCGGAACTCTATACGGCGAGCCGCCTCCTGACTCTTTGCCTTTAGTGATGCCTGAGCTATCCAGCCTACTGTGAGCGTGTGCTGCATGCTTCCACCGCGTGGGCGAGAAAGCCAGCCCAGCCAGTGTGCCAGGTAGCACTGCTGGAGCGATTCCTGGCAAGGGACACTTTCAGGAATAGCGTGGCGGCCTTTCCACTGACCATCCCACACAGCGATAAGTGGCACCCGAACAGGGACTTCTCCTGAAAAATTCCTGAAAACGTCCCTGGAAACTCCACGAAGACCAAGTGTCGTAATCGGCGCAGCTGCTTCCCCCGAGGACAGATTTAAATTTTATTGGTCTGTCTCAGGGGCAGCTGACAGCTCTCTGCAGTCCCTGACGTGAGAAATGGCTGAAACACTAGAGCCATTAAAGAGCCACTAGAGCCATAGAGAAACACACCAAAAGTCTTATTTGACCCCTGGAGCTCCAGAGAGTGTGAATGGAAATTCGTTTGGGTCTCCTTTTGTATTTTTTTTTGTTTTATCCTTTCCTTTCGGTGTTGGGCTGAGTTTTCTGGGGAGGATGGGTGGAAGAATATCCCATTCTCAACAGGAGGTGTACTCCCAAGTTAAGAGTAACCTTAAACTGGGAAATTCCCATTTTTCTAAAGGAAATTTAAAATGTTTTGTTCGTTGGCTGTTCGAGTTTGTCCCGGACATTTCTACGGCTTCTGTTCAGTCTCCTGGGTTCTGGGATAAGGTTGAGGAAAAATTAATGCTGCTCAGAAGGAGTGGAGATGACTCAGTGGGAAGATTTTTCCCTTTGTTGGTAGTTATCTATAAGTCAGTTCAGAATTCGGGGACTGAGTTGGGAGTCCTGGGAAGTTCGGGTCCCCTCGTTCCTGTTACCCCTCTGTCTCTCTCCCCTCCCTGTGTTCCCTGCCCCTCTGACCCTCAGGAGAGATCGGAAGGTGTATCTCGCCTGATAGGGCAGAGGAGCCACCGTCCCTCTGACTCTTCTCGGTCTCCCCTGTCCCCTTCTCAAGCCAGGACTGATCACCCCGTCTCGGGCCCTCCCCTAACCCTCATTCTGACCTCCAATGCCCTGCTGTGTTGACCCTACTTAATTTATAAGATGGCACTGACTGCGTGGCTGGCTGAGCCATCTTGCCTTCTTCTTCTAGTTCAGATCTTCCCGGAACTGCCAGAATCCCTTGCCCCTAACTCCGCCCACCGTGTTGCTGGGTGTTCCTGCATCGGACCCCTCCCCTGCGTCGCTGGGTGTATCTGTGTCGGTCCCTCCCGCTACCCTCAGGAGTTCCCTCCCAGCCGCCGACCAAACTCTTATCTACGCTCCCTTTCCTGGTGGTTCCACTCGGAGCTAGCCCCCTCCCTCTGGTCCCCACGCTATTGGGGCCGGAAGCGGGAACGGTGGCTGTGCCAGGGAGGGCCCCCCATTCCGGAGCTGCGGGGCGCTGCCAGCCCTGGGGACGTACAGGCCAACCTGTCCCGGGAGTGGGAGCGCGGAGCTGCAGCCCCACGTGCCGCGGAGCCTGGGCACAGCTCAACTCCCCCTGCCCCGGTCCCCACGCTATTGGGGCCGAAAGCGGGAGCAGCGCCAACCAGAAGGAATCCATCTTGGTTCCCGCCACCCCGCAACATCGGGGACACCGGCCGCACTGCGCGCGATCCAGGAGTGCTTCCCCCTCTTTGGAGGAGGAACAGAGCGATCTCTCGGATACCGAGGATCCCTGGGCTGAGATATGGAGGCAAGCTCTGAAGTGGGGGGACTGGGAACTGGCCGACCAGACAGACCAAATCTACATAGAATCACAAGGCCTGATGGGAGCAGCTTTTCTCACCCTAAGTCAGGGGCTGATCTTAGAGTTCGGAGCTAGCCCACCAGCGGGCTTCTCCTGTACCTGAGCTCTTTGGCCCCTCGGCCATCACGGCTGCGGGCTCAGCCGCCGCAACATCTCGCCCTTCTCTGTTTAAAGGAAAAGCCTTTCCCATAGATTTGGATAGGCACTTCTTAAAGCAACCAAATAAACTTAAAACCATAACGATTATTAGAACAACCCATAGTCCAGCTTTGACTAAGGATTTCACCCATCCTTCAAGTCCCCATCGTCCAAAAAGGTTTCCGAGCAAATCTGCGTCTCCTTCTACCTTCAGTTCTTTAATCTGGTCCTTCATTTTCTGTATCATCGCGTGGATGCTCTAGCTATGGGATGACAGGTTAAAACAGCATAGTCCCTCAAATTCCTCACAGCCATGTCCATGGGCCAATAAAAGAAAATCAATTGCCGCTCTGTTTTGCAGCGTTGCGTGCCTGGTGGGTTCCTCATCCTCAAGTAGTTGAGAAAGGGCACTCGATTAGCCCTTTAGCGTGCTTTCCAAGCCAGCACTCAAGGTGAGCAATTTGGCCCAGGGTTTTGCTGCTGCTACCCAAGGCAGGAAAAGCGATGCAGCGACCCTTTTAGACGTTGACCAATTAACAATTTCGCTATCACAATTGAGTCTAATTGCTGTAGTAAAGTTCCAGCACTTCTGCTTCTTTCAAGTCCATACAGAAGAGGTAAGACCTCACAAAGGGTGAAATTGCGATTGGATGTGTCCAAGGTTGCCCAGGCTAATACAGAGCTAGAAATCTACCATCCCTCGGTCACAATTTAACTTCTTTGTCTTACTCTTCCCTCCTTTCTGCTATTGCCAATTCACCTGAAATGTTCTAGCCGTGATTTTCTGCCAAAGTATAATTTCTCCCAACAGCCTGAGGGATATAAAACATTTAAGAAATGTCTGTTTCTAAAGATAGAGCTGATCTAATTTCTTGGAAGTCTTCCTAATGGTTCTTTGAAGTGCTGTAAGCCAAACATGGAAATTATGGGTAAGCAGCTTTTAAACAAGCATGCTTTTGAACAGTTTTAGAGCATATTATCTTGTTATTAATAACACTTTCCATTCAGCTTCCCAATCACAATGGAATGTGCTTTAATTTTGTGTGAAACTGGTACACTGGTGTGCTTTATTGGAGAGCTTGACTTCTGTGAGGTGATTTAAACTTTCAGCTCCTCCTATAGGAATATCTGCAGTATCATGGTTCTAACACAGACCCTCACAGCTTCTGACACAGGAACCAATTAGAAAAAGACAGACACAGCAAGCTTTCAGCAGCACCTGCACTGTGTTCACATCAATTGAGTACTTCTTACAGTTCAATAAAAGTGTCATTTATCCCCATTTATACACTGTACCCTAACTGGTACCATTTTGGTGTATCCTTCCATAGAATTCCTTCCTAATCTGTACATCAGTGCAGATTTCCTAAGAAACAGGTTTTGAGGTGGGGAGAAAGATGCTTTTAGTATTTCCGAGTCTCACAGGAGACTTCTTTCTTCCCAGCAAGTATTGGTTTCAATTCAATCAATCATAGAAGAAAAATTCATTAACATAGTGCACTTTCTGTGAATAAATAAGGACAAAAACTTTTCAAGAGACACCAAAACTTCAAAGTTTTCCTTGCTTATCTCTTAACCTCCAACAAACTCCCTTCCTTCAGGGAACCCATCTGTCTTTCTCTGTAAGCAATGGGGAAGTAAGCGTGTCAGCACCTTATACATAATAGTCAGCACCGTGCTATCAGCTGAATCCATGATTTCTCATGAACCACTGCTAGACCAGCTCCTAAGATCAAAGTGTTCTTTGCCTGACTGTGCAACCAGAGAGAATTTAAAGGAAGGCTATAGTACAAGGGTAGAGAATAATTCAGGTACAAAACATTCCCCTGGCAACATTAGGAAATAAATCACATAAATAATAATGGCAAAATATACCATTCTTCAAAGGAAACACAGCTGAAGGGAACGAAGCAACCAGGTATTTTTACAAATGGTGCTTCATCAGTGACTGCACAATAAGCTTAATGCTGGCATTTTTTAAATCTTTGACGCACACATATTAATTATACATTCAAGACCAAAGCATTGGCAGTGTCCTTGTATTTGCAGCCTACATGCATCCCCGGGTGCCAGTAAGGTAAAAGACATATTCATATAATATTTGTTTAAAGTTCTTATAAGGCAAACTACCCCTTAATGAAATCCATTATTTCTAGGGTACGGGTTTGCAAAAAGACAAGGGATGCCAGTGCTCATGACGCAGATGGTAGATGCATCTTGCAGCCCAAGGGCCAGGGCAGCAGGAGGTAAAGTATGCCTGTGCCTTCTCTAGAAACAGCACATGTTTAAAGTAAACAATGAACAAGAGTATTCCCTTAAAGCTGACTTGGAAGAAACAGCTAAAACAACACTCCAAATAAGCATATGCTACCAGATTAAGCATGTGCTACCAGATAAACCTTCTATGCTTAAAGCCAGAATAGAGCCATGACTGGCACAGCCCTTTGGTAAGGTGAGCCTTTGGCTACAGCTAACACAAAGGTGTTCAGATGGATCCTTGTCTGATTTTGCAGCAGGCTCTTTTCCCACCTCTTCATCCTCAGATCTAAACACATTGAACACCAGGGGCTTTGACATCCAGAAAAAATATCAGCTATGGAGCTCACCTCCAACTCCAGCAAACCATGAGAGAGCATCAAACATGATACATAGAAGAGTATGCAAAGAGAGTGGTTCCCAGTTGATGAAATGGAGACACAGAAGTTATCACAACTTGCTGTAGACTACCCATGGACCCAGTTTGTGAGCCAAAACTTTGACTTGGGAGTTGCGAAATTGTGTGCTTTGCTCAAAATACTCAGTTATTCTCATTGTCCGCCTCTAACAGAAGATGCCTCATGGAGGACAAAGCACTTCTCCCTGAGGGAACAGCTTCCAGGAGCAATGCTGGCCCTTTTCATTGCCAGGGAGCTAGTACTGACAGGATTGATCACCATGCAGGAGAATGAGAAGACTCATACCTATCCAGCATATCTGGGAGAGGTAAGATCATCCACTGCCATATTCCCAAACCTTCGCTGTTCTCTGAATGCCAGAATGTCCAGCTCTGCTCCTTTCCTGTCTTATTCTCGACCAGCACCAGGGATACATTTCCCAGCAAGACACCGTGGATGAGCCATGACATTCGTAGCTAGAAGAAATAGAACATATGAGATTAAACATCACTAACATGATTCAAAAGTTAACGACATTCTCAATTTTTCTTTCACTGCTTTCCAATCACCAAAAAGTTGATTCTCCCATCCTTATACTCATGTCATCCCTTTGGGAAACTCCACAGATGTGGAAGCCTGTAACACTTTGTATATGCTATTAAACATTGAAACTACTGGCCTTTTTTTTTCTTTTAATTTTATTTGTAAAGTTGTGTCTAAACCATCTGTTTTAGCTTTCACATATCTGCCTAATTTTAAAGGGATAAGCTTATACCTCTATTGTTTGCAGTACAAAGACTACACTCCCCTAAGATGCCACCTAAGCGATTCAAGTTAAGACTAACAACTTTTTCAGCAATAAACTTCTATATCCCAGCAGCAGCAGCAAAAAACACAGAGAGAAGACTGCAATAAGCAGGCATCACTAGTAATCACATCCTCATTCCTCAGATACTCCTTTCAAAAAATCAGTTTTTACTTTCCATCCAGGTTTCTACAGATTTTCCAATTAAAGTTCAGTAATAATTTGGTGGTTTTTTTATTAATTAAAATACTTCAGAGAACCATTTTTCTAACATTTTTGTTATGACAATGTAATTGAATCCATTTCTATGCATTTATCACTGTATGTAAAATTATTTCATGTAATTTTCTAATTTTATGACTTTCTCTCCTTCATTGTATAAAAAGAAAAACAATTCCTTCCACGTCAGGCTAGTTCTACAACCCATAGTAGATGAATATTGTCTTCTTATTTTCTTGGGAAAAAGAAGAGGAGCTAGCCCTTTGTTGATAAAGAGCATAAGTAAAATACACGTATATATTGTATTCAGGAGCTGAGTCTCATCTCAATAACCAGTAGAGGTGAGAATGCTGAAGGAATAAATTTATTAAAGCTGCATTAACGATGGATGTTTTGGACACAAGAAAGTGTTCAGCACAGTCTCTACTATCCATACATATTAAAAAAAGCACTCTACTTTTTAGCACTTCAAAGCCACCACCAAAGTCAGGAGGCTCGGAATTAAGTTTGTATTTTACAGAGGAACACCTGATAACATTACTTACTTTCTTGCTTTGATAGCACAGAACATTCACATCCATTTCTCAGTATAAAACAAGAGTGCTAAATTTTGCTTGCTGTTCCTATATCATAGTGTAAGTTCTGGCAGCCAAATCAGATGTAGGCATCAAAAGGACAGAAGTGTTGCTATTATTCTCAGTTTATGATCACAATTTTGGAGTGGGTGGAACAAAATTCTGGATATCCATTATATTAATTATCAATACTGAATTTGTGTAAACACTACAGCTCATCTGCCTGCCTCTAAAGCAACAAAGAAAGAAGTGACTTTACACCGCAAAACTATGACAGAGACTGAATAATAAAGATGGGGCTCTTCTCTCTCTCTCCAGTCCAAAAATCACTGGAATCACTCCTGGGTCCGTTGTATTGTATGACCCAAGGTTTGATAAATGTACACACAGATAATGCCAGTTTGGGTCTGTGAAACCATTTTGTTACATTGATTTGGCCATACTCCAAAATTGATGTGCAAGGTTTTGAGTGGTTCAGCAAACCATCACAGGCACCTTCCAGACCACAGCACTTCTGGGGACAAGCTGGTCAAGTCTGGACACTGGTCAAGTCTGACTTCCAGCTCACTCCCACCCCAGTTCTGGGAAAGGACTCATGGAGTCCCATGGTTATTTCCAGTGTCAGACAGTGGAAATCACAGCACTAAGTGTGAGAATTTTCACCTCCCAGACACCAGAGGGGAAAAGCAGAGTCAAGCAGGATGACCAGGAACTATTTCAGATTCTCAACATGATGGCCAAGGAGGCAGCTGAGGAGGGCTGAGTTCATACCCAACAACCAGAACCAACACTGGTGAGAGAGGCTGCTGACAAATGTTCATTTTATAGGAGGCCAATGCCTTCAAACTTGGTATCTGCAACGCTACTCCTAACAGGTGACAATCAAGATGAAAGAATTTGCTGGGCATTCTATGTTTTCAAATGCCTACAAAGTGAGGCATTGTTTAGTGTGAATTTAAAGTGAAAATTTACACCTTTCAGACCCAATAAAGTAATTTCCCTTGAAAAAACTGATCAGGACTTAACTATTTGTTTTAATAAGTTTGGAATGCCAGTGGACATTTAAAACCCTCCACCCACATCAGGGAAAGCAACTCCTCTTACTGAGAGTCCACATGTCCACTTTTAGGACCCCAATTCCCACTCCCTGTGCGACACACTATGCGACATTTTTAATACAGGTGAGTTGGAGCAACTTCACTGTGCCATTTTGGTAGTTTAAAATTTGAGAGGTAAAGGCCTGAAGCTCCCACCAGGCAGAAGCTTTCAGACCTCTGTCTTTTCTGGAGACCTGCCAGAAGGTAAGAGGCAACATCTACATGGTCAGAAGTGAGGGGAGAGCGAGCCTTTGATAGCTGTTTACGTAACACTAGAGCAAAAGCTGAAGCAATTGATGAATTGGAATGAATGCCTTTGCACACATGTCAGCTGTTTGAAGGAAAGAAGTAGCTGGCAATAGATGTGGGAGATCAGCTCATTGGCAAAGTGCAATATGCAAACTCTAATGAACTGGCTCTGAGTGAATCGACTGGCACTGTGTCCAAATGGGCATTTTTGGCTGTGATTTCCATGGTTTCTAAGCTTCACAGCAGGGCAGTCCGGGTCTTTTCACACCTGCTGAAGTGAACCAGAGCAGATGATGAGCTGGATACCATAGTAAAGACTTCTGAATGGGGCTGGCATTCATTCTGTAGAATACAGCATCAATGATGGCAGATGGTATTACATACACAGTACGTCCTGCAAGCAGAGCAGTGGCACATTTGGAAAAATCTAAATCTGGGCTGTTGGTGGAATACCCCAACATTATGTATCAAACATTTCCCTCTGTGTTAAACTAGCAGCAAAATATTCAGAAGCTAGAAACATCGCCGAGAAATTAATTAAGCATAGAAGGTAGGCAGTGGCTCGATGGCACCGTGTTTTCTGGTTTTAGAACTCACCAGAGGTGGTGATCAGCTGTTCATATGCAAACCCACTGACTCAGTAAATGAAATGTTCTAAACTGATCTGGGGAATATTAAAGGGAGGTAGAGCCCGTGGTAAATACACAGCATATTGAGGCAAAACTCAGGTCAGATGGCTACATGCACTATACTGTGAACACAATCTGGAAAGATGCCTTCTGAGATCCCCCTTAGCCTCTGAGTTGGTGGAGTTTCTGAACTGACAAACAGGAGACTCAATTCATCCCAGAAAGAAAAAAAACCAAAAAACTAATCATTATCAATATCAACAAGGCTTGGCAGGTGAAGAAAAACAAGGAAGGTAGATTTTCCAGCACAAGCTGCATAATTTCAAGACCACTTGAGAACTGAGACTTGCATTTTACTTCCTTACACAAAAAAAA
>VZTD01004307.1:0-91717 GCA_013397725.1 Rhagologus leucostigma | reverse complement strand
AAAAAAAGAAATAAAGTACCAAGAACCTTCTGGGTGAAGTTTGAACCTGCTGACACCTGTGAGTCTACTTTAATGGCTAGAAACATTCCAGCATAAACTAACTCCGAGATGCCTGACCGAGGACCAATGACACACACTCGCAGCAGCATAAATAAAACATTCTGCAGTGACACCCTGGAGAGCTGCTGTTTCTTTTTCCTCCCTTTCTGCATGACAATGACGCTGACTATTAGCATTATGGCCCTACCTGCAGGAAAAGCTACTTGGCCATCTTTAACACAAGTGGAAAAAGAAACTGGAAAAGAAAACCGTACTTCAAACAGGGCTTTGAGTAAGGTATTTTTAAGAAAGCAGAGAAGACTCTACGGGCATTTTGCTCCCAAGGAACTGCAGTAGTTGGATCTCACTGATGGCTCTCTGGCCAGCAGCACCTCAACTCTGCACCACAGGTTTTCATCTTGTGAGATAACGCATTACTAAGTTCTCATGCCCCCAAGTCCTTGCTCCCCCTCCACGATACTTGCTCAGAGGAACTGCTCAAAATTTGTCTGACAAGGCACAGTGGATTCTTGAAATGCAGACCTTTATTCTTCTGAAAAACATTACTGTTTTCTTGGGTCTTCTTTACTGGAAGGGAAACAGTAGAAATTGTTTTCAGCTGTGAATGCACTGACCCAGTAAATGTAACTCAAGTATTAAAGAAGTTTGGAAAACATCTCATTGTTGAGGAGAAACTGAGGCTGCAAGTTGGAGTATGATTTGCACAGAATTAGGCAATAGCTGCAGACACCTTTGCCAAGTCTCAGTAAGGTTTGTACATGAATATGAGCTACCTTTGACATGTGAAGTTTATCACACTGACAATATTTTTTTCTTACTAGAAATGAGAAATGGTTGCACATAACAGTACAAGCAAAGACATTTATTAGTACTGTTCAGCAATTCAGACTTGGACTCTTATGAATAATAAAGAGGATCAAAAGGTCTTTTTCCTGGTTTTTGGCCAGATCTACAAAAATGCATGACCAGACTCTCTTGTAGTCTGCAGACACTTCTGCTCTACATTAGGACTCAGGGGTGCAAGCAAAAACCTTTTGTAAATGATAGAATTATAATTAACTGGTCTGATTATGTAGCTTTAAAATACCTACGCAGGCAAGAGAAGCTCGTGTTCTATATGAACAGATTCCCCCACTATTTATTCTCACATTGTTGCTTACTTCATTTCAGAAAACAGACGAAGAGAAAAATAAAAGCAACAAGAAAAGAGAAAGTTTTCAGAATTTTGCTGTCGGAGTACTGTGGAATGACCAGCCTTCAAGAGATTTCAGATGCTGTAGATCCTCTGATCCAATGACACAGAAGCCGGGTGGGAAAGGGAGCAAGAGAAGACAGATGACAGTGAATAAGCTGTACAGATTTTAAAAACAACACTTTAAAATAAAGAAGTATGCTAACAATATTCTGCCAAATAAAGCACATGAAAGGCTGAGCTAGAGGCATGTCTATGTTGCATTTTTTATGCTCGTAAATTTTCAGTGTCAATGTTATTACCATGTACGCTTCTAAGTTATTCAAAGCTCAAGGAGTAGAGGAGAAAAGGAGACACACTCTGCAGGTGTCAGCACGGGGCTCAGAATGCACTTAAGGAATGATTTATATTATTGACTTACATGCCTTGAAAAAATGCAACACTTCTGCATAGAAAAGAGAACGGAATTAATAAACAGAGAGGATGAAAACATCTTTATATCTGTAAACATGACTGAGAAGGCAAACTTCAACTATAATGTTCTACATCAACATGTTATATTTATTTTCCAGAGAGAGTACATTTACATTCAAAAAGTAATTTCAGGTGTAAGAAATCTGGCTCAGTTTAGTACTAACTTACATAACATAATGGTGGCTTTCAAGAAACAGCTAGCTGAAATGTCAAAATAGCATCAGAAAAGTATTTTCATTATTTTAAACATGGCCAAAAGCACAAAGCACATTTACTATCACAGGAATTTGTTTTCATTGTTTTCCAGCACAACTATACCCTTTAAAACGTTTGACCTAGGGCCTAAGAGGAAAACGAAATAATCTGGTTCCTAATCACAAAGCAGTCCCTCTTGCAGAGTCACCTTACTCTATAGAGGTGCATGCAATAACACTTAAGGCTAATTTCAAGGTCATCCATATGCAGGCAACAGCAGCTCTGTGGTTACTCTCCTTCTCTGACAGCCCGCACCCAAGATGCACGCTTGGCTTTCACTTATCAGGCATGGCTCTGAGATTCTGTCACAGATTCCCTTGAGCTGAGCAAAGCACAGCCTTTCTAAAAATCATTCTCCAGATTGCTCATGTTTCTGGAGTGACTTCCAAACAGAAGGAGAAGTAACAACCCACCACAAAACAAAATCTTGCAGCATAGATGCAAGACTACAGCCCAGGCAGGTACAGCTGTACCAACCTCACAGAATGCAGCACACTGGAACTGGTCTTGCATGTCTTTATGAGAGAAACCCACACACTTTGGGAAGACACAGGCATGTTTCTTATGATCTACAGGTACCACAACATCCTTCAAGGCCTGAGGATGCAGACATCAGGGAATATCTCTAAAAAATGGAAGGAAAAGCAAATGAGCACCTGTGACTGCACCTGTACAGCAATAATGCTGGACTGAGGGAGATGGGATTGCCTTGCTGTCTAGACACTGGGGATCAGAACTGAGTCTCCAGCTTCCACACAAAGGTGAGCAATCCCTGGGCACCTGCAAAACTTCTGTCAGCTCTCTGACTTCTTTGCAAAGTACTGAGAAATAGGTGGCCATGATAGTTTGGAAACTGTGCACACCTAGGGGCTATCAGCTGTGGCAAAGCAATTAGTTTTGCCATGGGTGGTGTCTGAGATGACAGCACTTCATTGGATTTAATTGCAGTGTGGTTTCCTGGATTCCCAGACACCAGTACAGCTACTAATGACATGGACGTGGATTTCTTCAAAATGAGGAAATGCCTACCCACCCCATGATCCTCTTTACCCTGTCAGCCTTGTACACGCCAGCTGATTCCCACTCAGAGGAGGGGAATCTCAGTGTGACAGAAGGGGCAAATAATCCTGTACTTTACTGCTCGAGCTCTAAAAACTCTGCCTTTAAATCAGGCCACCCTTTGGCTTAATTCTTTGCACTTTCCATGCATTCCTATGCTCAATTACACATGCTTTGCTTCCAATGAACTTTTACGTGTGGGTTAAAAGAATTTCACTCTTGATTATTGTGACCGTTCGGTTCCAGAAGCATTTCCTGAGCTTTTTGTTGCATCTCCCCTTTCTGGCTACTTCAGGGTAATAGAGCATCTCTTCACGGACTATGTGAACCACTTCCTGCATTCACCCAAGATTTAGTAGAAGTGCTGCAGTTTCCCTCTTCCATATAAAGTGGGTTTTAAACACAGACTTAAGGGAGTCAACAAGCAAAGGGCTCTACTGAAAGTGCAACATGAAAAAGATAACAAAGGCTGTCTGGACTGCAAACAAGAGAGATTCTTTGAAGCCAGGATACTCCAGCCAAGATTTAATAAAACAACAAAAGAAAAGAGAAAAACTAACTGAACCAAGTACAAAGGGCAGCATCACAAACTGACTGTGCTGACCTGCCAAAAACACTGAAGAACAAAGAAAATGAAAATATACGGCTGCTCAAAACAAACAGAAGTGAAGTGCAATACAAAGCTATACACAAAGTGCAAGGCACTTTAGGGCCGTTTCCCAAATGTGTGGGAAAGTACAGGCTGTGTTTATTACTCTATCTCCTGCGTGCATTTTTATCCTTTTCACATCTTTTGATGCATGTGGGGCAGTACAGAGTAGGTGAGGCTGACATTTGCCTTCCTCAGTGTCCCACAGGACATGGAAAGGGCAGGCAGCCTTGCATGCTCCTGGTGACTGACCTCAGGCTGGAGAGAGCACAAAGATGGAGTGTCACACTAGTCCTGCACTCAGTGGCAATTCATATGCCAAGCTCAGCCAGGCTGTGGTGTCTCCAAGTGCTAACACCAACACCACTGCAAACAGCTGCCCAGAACCCCAGCAGGGAAGGTCTTTGGACCAGGCTGGTCAGTCACCTCCTTTGCCAGTCTGCCACAGTGTAAGATTTAACAGCCAGGCTGGGGGAGAAAAAAGAAGATTGAAGCATTAGAAACTCTTTGTGGCTGGCACCCACTGTGGACTGCTTGGCTGTTTCCTTACCAGCACTGAGTCCTGGTTTCATGGACATCCTGGCAAAAACCCAGAATCTTCCAGCCTGGTAAACAACACAGTGGTGGTAGGTAATGTTCCTCATGCTGAGGCTGAAGTAATTAATTCCTATGAACACCCCAGGCTGAAAAGCAGGGTGTCAGCTTCTGCTGTGGTGGGTGTGATTGGTCTAACATGACTGGATAAAAGAAAATTAGGGGATAAGGGGAAAAAATAATAACTTTACTGAACGGCAGGTCTTGTGGTGCCCCAGAGCTTCCATGTAGCCGGAAGAGAAGAGAGGGGTATAAAAATGATCAAACTGGATATGTCCGCTGACCTCCTTGTTGCTCTCAGGAGAGTGAGCAGATATCTAAAGGATCATGAGAGCTGGATCAAATACAAGAGGAAGGGCAGGTTTATGGCTGGATCTGATGGTGGAAGAATAAATGGGTCTAATTCACACACACACACACTTGCTGAGATCCCTTTGCAACATGAATTATGAGTGAGTTTTTTCTGTGGGATTTCAGCTGCTAGAGAATCTGTCCTGGTTGTGACATGGCAGGTAAAGCTGTCAGCAGTGACAGGTAAAAGAAAACTCATCTTTTAGTGCCTGAACTTGAGCCAGTTCAATCAAGAAGTGGTTGAGGGTAAATAAATACAGGACAGCATCACAGTATTTTCACAACCTCTTTTCTGACTATAATTTCACTGTTAGGAAGTTTGTTGGCACCTATTGAAGGAATAAGTGTGTAGGGAGGAATATCTCCTTTCTCCTCTTCTGTTGTGTTGAAAAGTGGAATTAAATTATTCTGTGCACAGACAGATTGTTCCAGTAAAATAGAATTTGAAGCCACCAGGGACCCACTGAGAAGAGAAGCTTTTAGACTATATGAAAAGGCAAGAGACAAAACCCTTGCCAAAACTCCTTCATTCTTTATTACCGACAGCTGCAACGCTGGATGCGTCTGGATGCCTTTTAAGTGCCAAGGGGAGTGACGGAGGTGGGATGGCATGTGAGCAGATGAAATACATGGCAGCTTCTCCCCCGACGGCGAGTTTAATTATTTGCAGCGTTGTATACACAAGAAAAAAACACACAGATATTGGGAAATCATTCACTGTGATTCCTGTGTCAGGTGGATTATGAAAAACTCTCGCTCTTGCTGGTCCATGGCAGAACAAGGTCTTAAAATATTCAGAACCTGCATACGCCTTTGTCACAGATGGGGGGAAAAACAAGGTAGAATATATTTCAAAGATGGAGAACATGAATATATCAAGAGAGCAAAACCAGAGGCACTTTGCTGTATGAACTGAGATATCTAACAAAGTGAACCAAAACAAACTTTAAGCCAAAGAAACACCTTCTTCTGTGTAGTTTCATTCCAGAGAACTTTCTAACACTTCTCTTCTTGTCCTTTCTGCATTTTAAGATCACTGAAACAGGGAAAATCTGATTCTTTTGTCTGTTCAGTGCTCAACCAACAAACAGCTGCACTTCATTAGTATCAGTTTTCCCAAATCCCTCTGCTCCAGGATCCAGAAGCTCATGTGAGATTTCTGAGTGACCATGAAGATGTGCAATGCTTTAAGTCACTAGGCATGGTTCAAAGTCATAAGTCAGAAATAAATCTTATCAGTGATTCTACAGTCTGTGAAGCTACAGAATAAGACGATTCAGACAAGTCACCTTTCTGAAGCTGCACTTTAAGGGTTAATTACAACTGACTCAAGAAATGACAACCATCAGCAAGGTTACCTGGCAAGCCTTGATGTACTTCCTTAAGTTGATGTCTTATGACTGTCAGTAGATTTCTGCTTGAATATGAACCTGGCTTCATTCTGCATGAATTTCTCTTTGCTGCTGCTAACTTCAGCACTCCTATGAGCGAGGCCTACACGAGGACTGGTAGGTTTGAAGTGCAGCAGCATGAAGAGCTGCCAGCCCAAATCCCAGCTGTGCTAGAGAAAGCACGGGCTGCCTTTTCTGAATGGCTCAGGGGCAGTCCTGGAGCCTATTCTTTCTTGGATGTTGCAAATATAATGCTTGTTCATGCAGTAAGATTCTTCCTCTCTGTGTTCATGTAATGCTGGCTGCCCTACTCTTACAGCACACACACCTAAGTATGAAGATTGTAATACATCATGTGATGCAATGAGGAAAGGATATGATAAGTTCTTCAAAGCACATTTTGTGGCATTCAAGCAGATAACCATATCTTTCCCCTGCACAGTCGCCATAAATAAGTATATTTTATAGAAAATAGAGTCAGAGATAGCAGTTACCTTGCTACTGACCTAGTACCTATATTTGAAAACCTGAGTCAAGCACACAAAAAAGCTCTGTAAATTGCACAAGAAAAGAAAACATTAAGACTTGCCTCACAGGGGGAGTTCCTCAAAGGAGCTGGAAATGCTGTGCTGGTCATGACAGTCTTTGCTACTGCTGGTGCTTTGCTGGTGTTGAGGAGGAGTGCACAACCTGCATGAAAGAGAAGGAAGAAGGTCAAACTGCAGCACTCACCTTCTGGTTTCAGGGTTTGTGAAACCTGCCCCAAGCCTATGTTAGCTGACTCCTACCACAGCAGAATTCCAGGGAGCAGAAGGCTTTTTCCATTTCTTAGGGACGCAGCTTCACCTACCTAACAAACTTACTCAGTAACCACGCTTAAGGAGTCTGTCTGCCTTCCCCCCACAGCTACCTTCTCTTGCTCCATGACTTCAAATTCATCCTCCTTGCAAGGGCGAATGAAAAAGGGTATCTTTTATGAACAAAAAGTAACTTGGAAGAAAAGCATTTATCTTGACCAAAACCAAATAAAAATACAGCTATAGCTCTTTGCTGCCTTAATAATTTGTTGTAAACAAGAGGAACAAGGGTGGAAGTGGGTTTTCTCTCAGCAGCTTAAGCCTTCAACTGTTTGCATGAAAGGGATTAGAACTGACTGGCGTTTAGGTAGGAGAACCAAGTATATAGTAATTGTACATAAAAGTGCAACTCAAGGGATCATGAAGCTAAGAGAAAAATTAGGATGTGAGTGGGGAAAAAAAGCAGCAGTACAGAGAAATGGAGAAAGTAAATAGGAAAATCAGAAAGAAGAAACCAGATCAGTATGGAGGACGGTCAGGCAGATGAACATTTGGTATGAAGTTGTTTAGAAAGGGTCAAGAGCTGTATCTGGTGTCAGTGGTAGAGACTGAGGTACCACTCTCTACCCTCAAGACATAAAGGGAGCAGGAAAGTCTTTTGCTCTAAGTGCTTAGAGTGGAAAGATGGGATTTGTTTCACTGGAGGCTGAATATGTAAGTACACAGGAAAACCTGCCTTGTGTTTCATTCCCTCTTCTCACCATGTGTGTATCATTTCTGCTCTCTGCTGTTTATACTCTACACTTACTGTTTACTCTCACACACCTTCTATCGAAGGGAAACGGTTGTGTTCCGGGCTTCCAATCCGCCATGGAGAAGGATGGGATGCAGAGGAGCCTGGCATCCAGCCACAATCCCCTTCTTCAAACGAACAGTAAAAGCCAGAGGGAAGCTTTCCTGCAAGAGGGAAAGACGCACAGACAGACAAACCCAGGTGAGCTGAGAAGGAGGCTCCTGGGCTCACACAGGAGCTGCAGTGACTATTCCAACCTGGTTCCAGGGCACCCCAGCTAATCAGTCCTTTTGTGTGGAATTGTGTACGTGCCTGACCATGGGGAGGGAGGAGCAGAGGCAAACAACCCCCAGACTGTGGCTAAGTGACTCCCCACACACTTTGACAAACCTGAGCGAGAGGACACATCTCGCTACACACCATGGGGTCTCCTAAATACCTGGGCTCTCAACTCCGCAGGTGTAAGCTCGCTCAAGGTTACATCTTGGAGATGATTTTCCTAAGCACTGCTTCTGCAGCCCCACAGAGGGAAATCTTGGAGAGGGATGAATTCCTAACAAGATTCCCTCCCTTGCAATCCAGGTTTCTACTCAGCCTAGCAACATGATCTCTTCTCTCTGTGAGCACTGGTGTGGCCTCAGGTAAAGCACTGAATCCTTTTGTGCCTCAGTTTTTCACCTGTGAGTCTCTTCCATGAGATGAATGGCTGAAAAGAGGACAGTTTATTTTAATCCATACTTTCAGGCTTTGAAGCCCACTCATTCTGTCACTGGCTTAGGATTTCAGTTCCCAGCTCCAAAGAATAGAGCTCCATTAGCTTTTTGCCTTGAAATTTTCCAGTTTTAAAGCAATAGTCATCTCATTCAAAGCAGAAGGTAATCCTATGCATTCCATGTACTTCTCTACCTACAACTGCAAGTTCTTCTTACAAAGGGTACAAAGTATTGCTCCTTTTGCTCCAAGAAAGGAGAATGATACAAGAAATCTGTTTAAAATTGCGATGAAAATGAAACTTCATGCGCAAACACATACCCAGGAATTTTTTTTCCTTTTAGCTGCTTGATAAAATCAGAATAAAAATTTCTCCACTTAAAAGCAGTAGGACAAACCACAAACTTCTAAAGCAAGAGAATCTAGTGGTCAAGTGATAGTGGCAGTATCATTAGCTCCTCTATGAGAAGAGGAGTCTCCTGAACACATATTTTGTTGTGATTATTAATTTTTTTCCCCTGAAATTATATATCTATAAAGTGGCTGTCAGACAATGAGGCACCAGTATTCAACCTCCAGAGCATTCAAAATGTTTAAGTATCAGCAGATCCCCCTGGCTGAGATTTCAGATCAACTAAATACCTTCTCACAGGGCCCCAGCTTTGACTCACGCACCTCAAAAGGCAATTGTTTGTCACTGGAACATGCACGTGTTCCTTGGTGTAACTGTGAAACACCACAACTGCAGCATCTAGACCACAAATATTTGATTTTCTAAGAGCCTGAATCACAACTCACTTTCCAGAGGAAAGTGAAACAAATCCTCTATCAGTAGCTTTTTGGTAGGGCTAGTTTTGGACCTGGAACCTGACATTGAGGCAAGAGCCACATTTTAGTGGTATTTTGTACAAGCATCTAAACCTATTATAAAAAAATCAAAACCTGTGCTGAGGTTAAGGTTTTTTCAAGTTTTTCCTTTTAAAAATCTCTGAATTCATTCAGCCTGGTCTTTTAAATGTGAAGCTGTTAAGCAGAGAGTTACTTCTCTGTGTTTCACCCCTCTGCAGAACTTGATTATATTTCATTGCGGAGCCTGAGGCTGGGATACAAAGAAAATGACAAATTATAATGTGCCCTGAATTCCCACTGAAACAGCTTGGCTCGGTGTCCAACTGAATTCATGTCATGGCCATTTGCTATCTAGGATGATGTAAACAAGTCAGAGCAGCAGGAGGAGTCGTCTAAGTAGCAATCCCTGCCTGGAGGCCAGGAAAAGCTCACTGTCGATGAACAAGTAAGGGCATAAATAAGAAGCTATTACTTTCACAGAATATTTCATTCCCTTTTCCCAAATTAATGTTTTATGAGTTTTTAGATGTCCTCTGCCCTGGATGGATTTTCTTTGCTGCTCTTTCTTACCTTGAGTATGTACAGCACCTGTGATTCCATGTGTTGGTACTCCACAGAGACCTCTTTGGCTACCACTTCGCTGCCAAGCTGTACTTCTCCATTTTATGTTTGTGATTGAAACTCACATTAGCACAGAAACTGCACTGATGAGGGGAAGCTGATCTGATTTTATTGGAAAATCAAGGAAATGAGAGGGCAGGGGTTATTCCTATTGAAACCTACTATTTTGGATATTAATGTCAGTGACATAAACCTCAGAAGATTTAGGCCTTAGTAAGATTAGGATGCAACTTGTGGGTGTGGGATGGAGAACAGAGTAGTCCAGTGAAACTGAAGCACTCTGAGAATGTAAGAGTCTCTTCTTTTATTTGGGTGATGAAGCAGGGAAAAGCTGATGGATGTTAAACTTGTTCTTAACCAAATATTTTCAAGCCTTCTGAATTAAATACCTTTCAAGAAAAATCTAAATAAATTCTTTTTCTTTAACTCTCGTCTTTCATCCATCAATAACAAGAGAATTAGTAACTGATATAACTCATGAGGCAGATGGAGTCGTCTCTTGCTTCAAAACTAGGTGTAAATCAACCAGATACTACCGTTTAAACTTTTGGGTGAAATTCCAAACTGGTATTATAAAGAACAAAAGCATTAAACACTACTCTGTATGTATGGACCTTTACCAAGTTTAGGAGTAAATCTCAGAAGCCAAACAGATCAGCTACTCAATTTAAAGAATCCCATGAATCTTAAACATGAGTTTGTTTCAATGATTGCTTCTATGCTAGCAAAGTTAGCCAGCCAAACTCTACCAGAAGCGAAGCATAAAAAGAAAAAAATACTTTTCAACAGTCAGCAGAGTTATCCTTTAATGCCAGAGGGCTTTGCTGAGCTCAAAACTGCCAGAGGTTAGAATTTGTTTTTATAAGCACAGCTTTTGATAAAGAAAGAAGCAGAAGGATTAGTGTATGTAAGACAGGAACCTTAAGAGCATAGCACAGCAACAGGTTGCTAGTTCATAATTTTGCTTGCAGCAAGACTCTGCTGGGCTATATCTGGATAAAAATGAACCCGACGATTTCTTTACGCATCTTTGCCTGGAAAGTAAACTGGAAAGTAAAAATCCCTGTAGAATTAATTATCAATGCTTTTTTGGTCACGCACCCGTGTTATCAGAAAATCAAACTTTATAGGTTCCTATTCTAGCTGCCATCTGGTGTTTTGACAGATGTGTGCATGCAGTCCTCCAACCACATAGCAGAGCCCAAGCCACTCCTTTCAGGAATCAGACACTTGTCTTCCTTATCTCACTTGCTAAGGTGTTTAACATCCTTAAATATTCAGTGAATGAATATTTAAGTGAATATTACCCTATAACCCAGTGATTATGATATTTATTTGAAAGATAAAGAGCACATCACTTTCACTTCTTTTTCCAGCCAAAATTCATAAAATGTGGAAGTGTAACCTCAGGAGAGACTTGGGTAACCATTTTCCTCTGAACTAGACCAGAACTCCAGACCACAAGCTTGGAAACTCTGTATGGAAATAGGAAATATGGGTTCAAATTCACTTAAGCAGAAGAACCAGTCCTGGGTTGATTGTATCCTTAGTGAATCTTCTAAGTTCTGGAACTTTAGATAATAAATATACTACTGGCACCTCCATTATTTAAAATGTTATTTTTTTAAAAATATACTCATTACTTACCTAACATGTTTGGACTGATTAACCAGTATTTTCCCAGGATGAAATTTTTTTGTGAATTTGTAACAGAAAGTAAAGTAGTTTTGGACTAGCCAGAATTATAGGCACCTTTTTTTAGTAAAATTTTTACTTTTGCCCTGACTTGCTGCCCTTCAGTGAAAGACTATTGAACCAAAATCCCAGATACTGTTAACTAAAAAGAGAATTACAAAACTGCTGAAACAAATTCACCCATTCTGTAAAGCAGAGCCCTGCCAATCTGTATCAGTAAATAATTTGAGTTTTCATGTCTGTCTTGTACTATACAATGTTTATTACATGTGATTGCTGCAATAAGTTTGTTGGGTTTTTTGCAGTAAGTTATATACATATGTTGTGTGATTTGGAAGACTCCTTATACAGAACTCGTTGCTTAGCATTAATAGATAAATTTGCTGAAGCCTTAGGCACGAGCTGTGAACTTTCACCAGACATACTGAACTTTCCACTCAGTCAAGTAAGAGAAGAGCTCAGAGCCGGTTCAAGACAGCAGATAAGGAATTCATTAACAGAACCTGCAACGTTAGAAATAAGAAACATCCTACCTAGAGGTAAGAAACGGACCCAATGAAGAACGGTAAGAGCTCCCAGAGCCTCATAGGGGGAACTGGTCCAAACAGTCACATGAGGGCTGGGGAATTCAGGTTGAGTATAATCAACCAGGGACTTCTTTGTTCAAGGTCCCTCTTCCCAGAGACACCCAGCTCCAGCTATTACACTATTAAAAAAAAGGTACTTTTATAGAGGAATCTATCTTTCAGTTTATGAATTCAGCAGAAACCTAGAGTCAAAGCCTGCCGGGGTGGCTGGTGTGTAATTTCCACAACACAGAAAGGCATGAATTTACTAGCAGAGACACACCACCAGTGCTATCTGAAGTACTAACGTATGTCTGCAATGTATGCTCTGCAAAGTAATTTCTAGTGTGACGCTTCCATCAGGCTGGTAAATCTGTATGTCTGATCCTGAGTCAACACACACGCACAGTTCGGCATCTCATCCCGCATCTGCTTCTTTGAAGCTGTCTTTTACTCCTGCAAGGATATCGGATTACGACTCAAACAGCAACACACTTTTCTCTAGGGGTCATCCCTCTCTGATTCTACAATTTCTACACAGAGTAATTGGTTGCAAAGCAGAGCAAGCACCATGACATTTCACTGGCCATTAATAAGTAAAGAGATGTTAGCAAACAGCAGGAAAGAAACAAAAATCAAATTAATAGGAAAAAAATTAAAATCATAATAAAACCAATCAGTACCTGCAAAGGTAAAAGACTCTGAAAGGCAAAAAACTCCAACATCTCCTTGAAGCTCAAAGATAGAAGCCTTTGATAATGGCATTTTAAAACCTCTCACCTCAGTTTTGAGCATAGCTACATCTTTTTCTGACAGCTCTTTTGTATAAGCAGAACCATTTGGGAAACCCTCTTCTCTGCTTGATAAATCTGAATCACTTTTTGTCACACTCGCAAAAAGCTGATGAAAATATCCGTGTTGCTCAGGAGTAAAATGACAACTAAAATGCTGAAAGATGACATATGTTTTGTGTTAGGCTGCCGTGCAGATACAACTGACGCCTCAAACATTAGATTACTCCTCTGTTTTGTGTCAGAAGCCTCATGCTAACAATATTCAACACCATAAAGATGCAAAAGCAGAAGGATCAGCCACAGAACTGAGCAGGCTTGTAGGAGGATAAGCAGGCACATCCACAGCCCAAGCTCTTGCTCAGGCAAGCCAAGCTTTTTTTGTTCCTTGAGTGGAAGATAGTGCTTTTTGGACCTTTTGGCTGGAAGCAAGAACTCTCATTTCCAGTACCTATGGGTGAATGCAAGCCATGTGGTCTTCTCCTCAAGCTAGGAAGTGACGCTCTGCTAAACAGCTGGCTAAATATCTTCTGCATTTTACATTTTCTCACCGACATTCTCGGTACATCCCTTTGCCAACACAGCTGCAAGTGCCATATTGCCTTGTGGAAACAGCTACAGATGAACGGAGCGAGAAAACACAACCAAACCAAGCCCTGGGGATAACATATGCCAGAGAGGGATTGGCGGCTTTTCCGCTGGGCTCACCGTGGGGTACAGGGCGGCAGCAAGGGGCAAGAGCACAGCCAGCCTCACAATACGTGAATATGGACAACACACTCGCCACAAGTGCACCCAGTGTCTGAAAAGAACAGGCAAGCGTGTTCCTCTAGGCCTGCCCCATCCCATGGTGGTATTTAGTTTGCATCCGTGACCGGTACAACTCCACCTTGTGAACTCTTTCCCCTGGTATAGAGAGGATTACTCCCACAAGGCAGAGCCATTTATGGCACACAGGCACCAAAGTGTATCTGGACATATAGTTGAGGGTAAATGTTTCTCTGCTTCCAATGAAATGAAAATGCATTCAACCTTTTTTTAATTATAGACTAGAACATAACAGAAATGCCATTATGAGGTTTTAGAGCTCTATTTTAAAGCTATTAGGTGGAAATAAGGTTTCGATATTACTAATATGAAGCATTATTGGTTCTAAGGAGCTGCAAGTCCACAGGGCTGACACTGTTCCTGTGAATTTAATGTTCACTGAGTGTGTCATTAAAGAATATAATTTCAGATTGTCTACAATGTCTAAAATTATGGAAGAGAACGTAATTTCAAGCTTTTAACTAGTTTACTAGATGATCCCAGGTCAAATCAATGCTCTCCTCACCAATAAAGTCTGTAACTTTATTTCTTTATTAGCAGCAAAAAAGTGAAATCTGCTAGAAGTTGTATATCGCTCATGTTAAGTTCTTAGTGGAAACAGCAAATGCGTTTCCTGCAAACCAAATCAATACAGTTCTGTTGTAACAGCCCACAGGCTAGATCAGCTGTGGCACATACACTTTGAATAATGAACTCTCAGTATTTATTTTTCTTGATAAATTTGCCCTGTAGACAACCATACAGCTGACAATCCACCACTCCAAACTATTTGTAGACTGGCATATGGGAGGGTGCTGGAGGTAAAATGTACAGAGGTATAGAAAAAGTGGTAAGGCACCTTCAAGATAGTTGAAGGAAGGAAGGCCCTAAAGTATCTAAGTTCCACAACACATTTTTGAAAGTACTCAAGCACAGCAAGTTTTTAGAAAACTCAGGCTATCTATCTTCTGCCGTATGTTATTGGACTATTGACTCCTGAAGAGAGGGTAGAAAACCAGAGGAATTACAAAGACACAGGAGCTGGTCAAAGACAAGCTACTGGCTCTACTCATTTTTCATCTTAGAAGTTTTCTCCTTCCTCTCCCCCTCTGCCACATGCAGCGCTACATTTTGATTAAAGGCTCTAACCAGCTACACATTTCATAATTCTGTAAGGCATCTAGCTATTCAGGCTATGCTTCCTTTGCATTTTTGATCAGGACACTGGAAGTGATGAAGCACTGAGAGCATGTTAAGAAGCTGCTGCAGAGCTGATGTAGGTGAGCCTGGAAACATCAAATGGTGTACTCCAGGCAGACACCCAGAAAAACAGCATATGTTATGGGGGATACAGGTCTTTTGATAGTACCAAATGAGTCTGTTACTGCTAAAGTATCAGACATTGAAGTTCAAACCAATCAATGCTTCTGAAAAGGATGATACAACCTGGGGGTTAGGATTTACTCACTGCACATATCTCCCTCATCTTCTCCCTCAGCACAGTCCTGGATGAAGTCACACGCCTGCCCCAGCCTGATTGCCGTTCCATTCCAGCAGCTGAAGGAACCCTCCAGAGCCATTTTTGAGAGAGCAGCAGATCCTAGAGAAAAAGAAAAAAACCAACAAAAACACTTCAGATAACCAAACTGCCTTCCTTAAAACCAACAGGTCATAGCATCCTGCATAACACTGAAGGAATGAACACCTTGTGAAATTTTCTCAATTCAATACTTACTTGATAATTATTTCTTTGACCTGTTTAATCTTGTCAAATGTCTAATGGTCCACCTAATAGAGAATTTCAGTTCCCCAGGCCTTTCTGGAGCTATAATGTGGAAGGCAGCTTTGACCTCTGGAGGTTTTAAATCCTGCAGCCTGCTCTGGTACTTCTCAAGAACAACACAACGCACATGATAGGTTTTTAATTGTGTGTGAATTTACTGCTGCAGTGACAGACCTGAAGGCTGATATCCTCTCTGTCTAGCTCAGGAGTAACATGGCTACAGCATTTAGAAAGAGCACAAGCTTTCATCATGCTCTCTTGGCAACATACATTACCTTTGCTTTGGGTGTATTGTGTCGTCATATTCTCTGCAGGAGAGAAAACAGTTCAACCTCTACTTGTAATTTTCTTTCTCTTCCATACCTACTCCTGCTCCTGTATCCTGCACTCCCTTGAGTCAGGGAGCCCACAAGCAAACTACATCTACCAAGAGACAAAAGTCACCAGTTCATTTTTCCTGTGCTAAGCAGCGAAAGACATCCAGCAATGTGCAAAGGAGCCATCTCTTATGAAATGAGGTCACCAAACATTACAATTAGAGGTCAGTATCATCCATTCAGAAACAATCCTGAGTAATTTTCCCTAAGAACCATTCTTTTCTGGAGGCACTTGATTCCCTTGACAGCTGAGAAGTCGGATATCAAATAGCCCAACAGGTTTCCTTACTGAAAGAATTCTCTCATCCCAAGTTCTTTGTGATGATACTTAGGACAAGGCCTTTTTTTTAATTTACAATTTTTTTTAAGAGGCCCATGCTCTAGATCAGACACCTGAAGGAGGAAGGAATTAGTTCAGCAACATCCTGAAGTCAGTGTATCTGGAGGAGGCTAAGCTTGAAAAATGCCAGAGTTCCTTCCACAAAAATCTGAGTGTGGATGCAGTTCACTGACACCTTCCTGACTCTGCCAAGACGTGCTTCCAGGCACTGCTGGAAGACAAGCCCGGAAGAACAAAGAGATCTGTGCTGTGAATTCCCCATTGCAGCAATAACTGCCCTGTCTCATATGAAATGGGTAAATGCTCCAGATTAAACCAAAGCCTCTGGGCAGAGAGAGACATTGTTTGCCTAACTCATCCGTGCTCACTAAACAGTGCAGCTACATCATGTTCTCTGGTACTACAGGGAGCTGGAAATCACTGGCGATTCAATTAGATGTGCACTTGATATTTTTATTTATATTGCCTGCCAAAACTAAAAATTAATGAAGCATGTAGGAAAACAACCACTATTTCTCTACAAGCTTATTTTACAGTGCAAATCATTCAGGAGTGGGGGGAATATATGCCAAACCTTTTTAATAAAGGACCATGGCTCCTGAAAAGTGTGCTCTGTGTCATTGTCAGCCCGATTATTTCCCTCCCTTGGAGTAATTCTGGCTTGCCACATACAGGCTGCACAATGCCCTTGTATTTCAGCCAGGGTCAAGGCATGACTACAGAGGAAAAAATAGACCAAGTAACTCAGAGCTGGCTGCTGAAAATTTCTGTGGGCTCCTTCGTGAGGGTTTAAGGCAGTGAGATGGTATCTCCCTTGGCTTTGCTGAACTTCCTACAAAAAATGAATTCTCAGAGACACTGCTGAGACCCTTCCCTACGTGAGGTGCAAAGCTCTTCACATGCCACAAGCCAGACACAGTGGGTTCAGGTCAGCATGCAGATGGGCACTACAAAGCTGTAAGAAGTGACTCTGGTGACTCAGTAGGTGATCCCTTCTCCCAGGGGTGTGCAATGAGCCTCCACCCCGTTGTTGGAAGTACCACCTGAAGAAAAGTTAGGAGATATGTCCCAGAGCATTTCCATGAGTTAGCAACATCATGACACTCTTAAAAGATCCTGAAGTTCTACTGAAATTCGGAAGTACTTGTCTCTCTGAATTACCCCACAGATGGTTTTGAACCCCATGCTTGTTACCAGCTCTCACATCCCACTCAGTTTATCTGCAATCTTTTCATCAGTGTCCATGTTTTATCCCAGCAGCTGCTGAGATACAAAGATTCAGAGGAGTGGTTATTGTAGGCACCGGGGTTGTTCTGTTTACTCAATTAATTATAACTTTTTGAAGGCACTCACTTTTCCAAGCACACAACTGGATTAACACTAATTATAATGGAACCAAGGCATTCAGGAGAACCTACTTGTCTTCCCAGGTGTTTTTTGTTGCAGCCTGGGAGCACAAATCTCCTGAAGCCAACTGACTGTAGTATTTGAAATACGTCAGTTGCAACTGGGAATCGGGCAATTCCAGGAGCTATTCCTCCAAAACAAAGCAGCAGATTTGCATGCTCATTCATCTCTGTGGAGACGGGGCTTGAATTAGCTCAGATTTGCATTAGACCAATATATACGTGCTCCTCGTATAGGTTTGAGAACACAAATAGCAAAGCTGCAGCCTGGGTAATGGCTGGGCTCTGTTACAGTGCATGATTTATTCCTGTCTTGTTTGCTTGCTTACTGTGTGCACAAAGGCAAAATGGATTGGAGAAAGGAGATGATTAACTAGTAAAACAAATAGATAACCAAAAAAAAGCCCAAATACAAATAACCCTTTTAATGGGCCACTTAATGCAGATGTTTGCATCCAAGCTCAAGGAAACTCAAATTTTAATTAAAATACTTTGTAGGAAAAACGGACGTTTGATCTTTTCCATTCCCAGCCCCAATTACTCCTGGCAAAATGAACCAGAATGACCTGGATCACTGAGTGAAGTGGCCTCAACTCACACACGGAAGATGTGTAAGGAAAGGAAAATGAATGGTATCAAATAAGTATCAGAGTAAAATTTGTGGGAGACATCCTTTATATTTACATCAGTGTTTATGTAGCCAGTGGCATCCATAAATTACAGCAGTAATTAAGCTGTACCATGGCTGGCTTGGAGGCTTATAAATCATTATTTAAACAGCAGCATTAAATAAATGGCATTTCAGGCTCTAAATTGAAAGTAGAAACAACTCCTTGGGGAACAAGTGCTAACTTTGTACCTCACAGGTCCTGCTTCTCAACACAGTCCAACCCTGGCAGTGTTCAAATCCAGTACCAGACCCTGGACACAAACGACAGCCTGGGATCATTACTGCCCATGCTTTTGGACTTGGTTGCCATATATCAGGATGGAAAGAGGAAAATCATGTGGCTTAGCCTAATGCAGGATCAGCAACTTACTGCTCATACTGTGGGACCCAAAGGGATATATTTCAATTCTCAACAGATTTTCTGTGACTTGGGTTTCCTCTTCTCTCCTTCCCCGTCCCTTGACCAGCAGAGAAATCACAATGTGCTGGCAAGCTCTGGTGAATCTGTCTCTGAGGAACACGGCCAGGAAATTCATGGTGTTTGATCACTGCAAAATGGGAAACTTCAACTTCCTGCCACCACACTTGGCCAGGTGGGATGGAAGAAATTCTTGCAGGCATCCACAAAAATCTCTTATCTGGAAAACTAGCTACACTGATAATTATCATGCAGGGTTTAATGAAGCTGAATGTAATTATATCTTCACATGCTACATTCAACTTTAGACCATAATTTTTAATTCTACTGAAAGCTTTTGGGACAAACACAGTCAGGTGAAGCACTCCTGCTCAGCACACATTAAAACAGGAGAGCTTAATAGGACAGTACTTGGTTGCTGTTTAAAAATTGTCTCATTTGTACTCCACAAAAATTCCAAAGACTTGGGATAAATATACAGCCTTGTCACATTTTACCACCAAGCAGCTTCTCTCTGGGCTATCCTTAAGGAGATGAGTTGGACACGGTTGAGTTGATTTCAGTGGTTCTCAAGGCAAGACCCTGTATGCCCACAAGGTGAAAAACTTCCATTTTTAATTGCATATATGTAGCAAAAAATACTTACCCATGGAATTCCACTATGTTTATCTAACCATATGTGTTCCCTCTCAAAACAGAGAAAGTTTTCTACTATTTAACTACAACTGTTAAAAAATGTTTTCCAGTGGGCTACTGTTGCAGCCCAATGTGCCTTCACCAAATGCCACTAAAAATCTGGGATTGTACACCCTTGTTGATGATGTGTGTCTGTCACAAGTATTTGTCATTAACTCCTCAATTTCATCTGCCCCTCCTCTGGCTTGAGTTCAAAGCTTTGACTCAGATATTTACAAAAACATTACTTGGGGTGTTGAAAGGTTGTGTGAAAAAAAGAAAAAAGCTGCAGTCTAGCTATAAAAGGATAGTGAGAATTTGGGGGAGTTTCTGATTATTGATTTTTCCATGACTTACCATTTCTGATGAATACATATTTCCTCACTCTTTAACTCCAATCCTCCAGCAGCACAGCCATTCAAAGGCTGCTGCTGGCTCTCTTTGTGCTGAGGATAGCTGTATTCCAGGACAAATTAAATTTGCTATTGATACAAGTCACTAATCCCCATGCTTTCACCATTAGAAAAGTTGGAAGGTATGCAATAAAGGAGGAAAGAAAGTGAGAGAAGTGAAAGATAAGTTCGTGTTTGAGGGGAGAGAAGCCATCCTTGGCAAATGGCCATTGAACTCCACATGATACAGGGCAGATCACATAAATCAGAACTTTCACAATAAGCTACACTGCTCTCATTTTCCAGCCACCCACCCCAGGACACCTGTATCCAGATCATCAAGGAACCTGAGTAGTTGCAGCTGCAAATGAGGCCAGTGAGAGAAATACTTGGAAAACACATTGTCCTCAAAAAATGCTTTGAAAAAAAGGCTGGATTCCACATTTCTCACACCAGGCAGTCAAAATTGGTCAACACTTCATAATTTCTGGACTTTAATATTTGTAACAGCCTTGTTACTGTTACTGTCATTGTCTAAGGATGCGAGTGAAGCCACATTTGTAGGAGGAAGTGTTCTCTTTTTTATTAGACTGCCTGCTACAGGCAGAAAAAACAGCCAGTATTTGTATACGCCTGAAAGCTCACCCATTTTTCCAGTTACATAAACTGCCTTTAATCTTCTTACTTCACTTCCTAAACATAAATGGGAATAAACTCATCACAAGAACTCTGTGATGTTCATTTCATTACAATTTGTAAGGAACTAAGATGCTGTGATAACAGGCATGAAAAAACCTGTAAGGAAATAATTTACTCTGTCTTCACAGTGCAATTTGAATAATTTACAGTATAAAATGAACAGGGCCATACCTTTGATGAAGGCAGGACAGAGGGTAGCAAATAACTTCCCATTGAGAGAGCACCCCCTGCCCGGCACACTAAGGGTGCAGCATTCCCACAGTGAACTACTACAAGGTGAGAAAAGTTGCTCATTAGAGCCATGTAGAAACAGAATTTTCATCTCAAAGACAATGCCAATATTTCAAAATGTATCTAACCAGAAAACAAAAATGCCCAAAGTTCTCATAGAACAAAGGATTCAAATAGATTCTAGGTTAGAAAACCAACTTTAGAGGTTTCAACATATAAGTAATACTGTCATAAACCCCTGAAATTTGAAAACATTTGAATTAAGACAAAAATAAAATGTTGGGCAGGAAACTCGAGAGGGAACTTACTGGTTTGGAACACACTCATGCCAATAATTCAGCCAGCTCAGTTCTAATGTTCTTTCCCTCTCTGCTGCTTCACAGTAGGGATGCTGTGTTTAGTATACAAATTTTAAACATCTGCTCCTTCTGCAGTGCCTAATGCCAGCAGGATTGCTTACACAGAAGAGAGCTCTCAGCACACCTGAGGAGCTGGCACTTGCTCACTGCCACATTTCAGTAGCAAGAACTCTCTCCAGAGCTGTGCAGCATTCAGACTATCCAGGCCCTCTGTGTTCTCTCAGAAATGTTTTTGACGAGGTCTAGCTGCTTTTCCTACCTTTTGAGTGAATGACTTCCCAACAATAATGTTGGTGTGATGTATCATCCCTGAATTTACAGAGAAAAATAGCTTCGTTAAAAAACTATAATGAAATAAGAATGTGGAAAGAGAAAGTTAGATGGATTTCACACTTTCTCAATTTTCAATTAGGAAAGTTGGCTGAGGGTCTTCATAGTTCCTGAGACAACAAAAAATCGTTGAGTGCAATAAATGACATGATAATATTTTCCCCTATTAATCTTGCACAAAATCTAGCTGCTTCTTTTGTTTTTTTTTTTAGGGCTCATGGTAACATATGTTACCAATGAATAAGCAGCTCCAACTGCACATCCAAAAATTAACAGTAAACAAGTAAACAGCAGCAGTGAATTTTATAATGAAAGTGTGATTTTCCATCATGCAGTGTACCTACATATTCTGTGGCATCTACTCAATTGAAAAGGGCCAGAAGAGATGAAGAATACTTATTGTATGAAATACTGTGCATACGTAGTCACTGGACCATTTTTAAATTCCATCTAACACAGTAGATCTTTAAGGCTTTCATCCATAAATGTGAACATTCTGACTTAGAATAATCCAGTGGGATAGAGTAATTTTATTAAAATCCCAAATCTCATTTATTTTGGTTGCTTTTCATTGCCCTTGTTTCAGTATCAGGCTGCATTTGCTGTTTGATTCCCTTTTCTCTTGGGTACCATTGCATCTTTCTAGGTACCGCTGCATCCTAGGTTTCATGTTTCTTCTAAAACTAGTGAATACTATATATTCGTAACAGTAAGCAACTAGTTAAAAGAAAAAAAAACAAAAACCCCCCACAAAAACAAAGGCCAAAAAACCCTTTTCTGTGACTTCCTGTGAATTTTTCAAAATACATACCTTGTAGAGGGAAAATAAAAAGGTACAACTTCTATTATTAGCCCGGCTATTCCCATCAGACCTCTCTGGGTCTGAATAGGCTTGGAGACCAGCTCTCATCAGCCAGCAATCTTTTCCATGGGAAACACCAGCAGACTGATTGCTGGCTCACTAAAAGATGAATGCTGCTTGTCACATGTGGTGGGCGCTGACAAAATCATGAGGTGGTTAAGATCTCTAAGCTTATTTATAGACAACAGGAGCAGACTTAGCACAGGTCCTGCCTCAGCATCAGACACGGAACTGAATGTGAAATAAAACAAGGCTGCTGGAGAAAGGACATGAAAATAGTGCTTCCAAACCTCATGCATGCCTCTTGGGGAAACTGTAAGAGCTGATTAGATAGGAAATACATGTAATTTTCCACATTTTGCTTCTTAGAAGGCTTAGTTCAAACCCATTTTCAATTATTAAAATGTTGTCTTTGCCTCTTCCAGTTCTGCAGTTCCAAGCACAACCAACACTGCCACAATACACAGCAGATTTTTTTCAATTCTTGGTTCTTAAAAACAGCACAACAAGAAAACCACAAACATCAATAACATTTTAAAGATGAGGACACTGAGGTACTTGTCAACCAATTTCAGTCACGTAAATGAGCCTGTAAATTGCCCAAACCAGACTCTCTCTCTGACTCCTGCTGCTTCCTGTACCAGTTGGACTGAAGATGCCCAGATTCAAAGGAGAAAGGAGAGACTGGAGAATATTTTCATGGCTCATCAAGAGCTGATTCCCCACAGGTCAGATATAACCTCTTTCTCAACCCTGTAATAGCAGCATCTCAGCAAACCCTCTTTTAGCATTGCCAATCCAGTCAACAAGAGAGGTATACTCATATGCCTGGTCATGAGAAACACAAATAAAGGTATGAGACTTAACTGCATTCAAAGAGCATTTTAGATAGCAATCAGATTTTTCATTTCTAAAATGCAATTCTCTTTCTGTAACTGTTTTAAGCACTCTCTCTGCTTTAGCTGTCAGCAGTGTTAAGGCTTTTTGCCTTACTACAGATGGGTTGCTGGAGGTGGTAGGTGGAATATCACAAATCAGCACAACCCTGAGCATGCACTCAGCAGAATGCAGGGACTCATCTTCACGCCACAGCCAATGCCTTACTGTGCAAAGCAGTGGCCCCACAGTGGAAGAGCAATTGTTGTTCCAGGTAGAAGCAGAAGCTTGCTTGGGGAAGAAAGTTTCCTGTTGTGCCCCTTTCCACTGTGCCAACCTCTGCGGTCGTGTGAATGCAGCAAGTTGTCATCAAGACGCTGATTTCCACTTTGAAAAAGTCAGCAACAATACCTCACACCCACAAATAATAAGCAAAATGAAATTGCACATGAACACTTGCTGTGAGGGAGAGCAACAGCAACACACAACAGGTTTGCCACTGGGAGGGACTTCATGTGCACGGACGCTTTTAGTTCTGGGGAAGCAAAAGGAAACTCTCGGTGTCACCCTTACCTCCACACATCGCTGAACACCAGGAAGTTATGGATGCAGTGACTCACGGGTGACTTCCAGCTGGATGCACCAACAACTGCCAACATCTCAGTGCTCTGAAGCCAGTCCAGAGGGATGGAGGACCAGGGCACTTCTGTGTGCTTGTGTTCCAGGCTGTGCTTCAAGGCCTTGCTATGCTTGAATGACATTATCCCATGAGCAAAGCTGCTGAAGGTCAATGGCCCTCAATATCAAAAAAAGCCTGGAGAAGGACTCCTTCCTAGAGCCCACATCTCTGCCCAAGGACCTTTATTAATGTTTGAACATGCACAAAACTTATGAATTGGGAATGCTTACTGAAAATAAATAGATGTCAGTCAATAACACAGTGATTAGCTCTGTGTAAGCCAAGGTACAGATTGAAGCTATCAGGGAAAAATGAAAGAAGGGATAACATTACAATTCCAATATTACCACCCTGATTTCAGGCAGTTTCTCTACTCTCTTGTGGCATGTTGAAAGACTCTTTGATCAATGTTTTCCACGTGAGATCACTTTTCAAAGTGTATGGAGATGCAGAGAGGACTGCAAGAGCTGACGAGTATCAATACAGAGAATAACCATGCCCTGAGGTTGAGATGCCTGTGGTCTGCCAGCCACAGTAGAACAGTTAGACTAATAGTGGAATAGTTAAATATTATTAAAATGGCTTTTGAACTTATTTTAAATACAGTGATAGGAATTTTAACAAACAGTTGCTGTGAGTAAAGACAGATCAAGGAGACAGAACATGTCTTCCCCTTTCTCTCTAAGTTTTCTCTAAGACCTTTACCCTTCAATGAATAGATTGTGCAATCAACTCTCAGGAGATTTTATGCAATTACTCAGAATGAGCAGTCATTTTCTTAGCAGTTCTCATCTTCAAATTCAGCACCATAAAGAGTATGCCTACCCAAAATATCCCTTTATATCCTCTTTGTCAATAAGCTTTCTGTTGAGTGCAAGCTCCCCTTCAAGATTTTTCCAACCCGTTTTCCCCCCATTTTGCTAACTGATTCAGTTGGCCATTAATTAATCACTTAATTACTGCCAGCAATAGTATTAAATTCTCATAAACTTGCTACTGCTGTTATTATGTAAAATGCTCCTCCCAGCTGGGTAGGTTTCAGCAAACCGTAACACCTTGTTGACTTTAGATAAATCTATTTATAAAATGCAAATGTACCTCTTCCTGGCAGGCAAATCCTTTATAACTGCTCAACAATTCATTATACAAAGCAAAGAATTAGGAGGACACACAGCTCTTCATCAAGCCCAAGCAAACATAAACATTTTGGTAAAAAACAAGAGATAGAAAGAGAATGTGAAATGGCAGCCCCATGGCAAAGTAATTGGGGTTAGTCTGGTCTTGTGGCAGGCAGGGGTAGTAGAGTACCCTCAAATACCCAGCCATACATACACAGTATTCCAAATGACTGGCAATCAAAAAATAATCAGGTGCACCAGGAATTAAGAAAAGAGAAATATAAACTAATTTACCAGCTACAGGAAGCAATGAAATCATGTATACACTCCACCAAACATCTACTGGATCTTGGTGCAGTTTTAAAGAAGGCATTGGCAAAAAATACCATCAGTTAAGGAGAGGGTTACAGTAGACAAGCTGTACTGGAGAGGATTCACTTGACAGTACAAAGTACACAAACACACTGAATAATAAAAAAAGAACCACCAAACTTTCTTTTGGCCACAAAATAGACTAGGGGAGACCTAGGAGCTACTTCATGTGTGCCTACATTTGATCTTGAACTATCAATTTAAAAGACCAAATAATCATTAACGTTAATTTTTGTACACATTTCATTAGGAATTCTCTCTGGCAGTGGCTATCTTGACAAGGGCAGCCATCTTAGGGGACAGACACACTTCCTGTTTCTTACTGTGCCCCACTGGTCACTGTATTTGTACTTCCATTCACCTTAAGCTGCCCATGGTTGTCTCTGTGCTATAGTAAAGTTATACCGAGTGCAAAGGTGTTATATGTCCACTATATATTTTTTACAAAGAGAATAGTTAAAATACCTGACTTGCAGCTCTCCCAGGGCTTTAACTTAATGGGATGTGGATGCTCTTCACCTGCCATAAAGAATGTCACTGGCTAACTGCTTACATCACTGCAGTATCTCAAAGCTGGGAATGCAACCCGTAGGACAGAGGGATCTACATGCAGAAAGTTTACTGAAATACCAGCAACAAAATCAACTGCCCAACCCCTTACACCAGGAGAAATGCCTTGCCTTCTTTTCCAGGATTTCTTGAGAGGCAGCAGTAGCACTCTCATGCAGCTGTAGTTACTCTCAACTCCACTTGGACCATGCCCTTCCTTCCCATCCCACAGGTCGTTACTGCTGCTTTTTAGTGAGCAATATAATTTTAAACAGTCTGTCAATGAGGTATCACAAAGATGATAAAAGTGCCTTGCCCTAGCATCTAATGTGGATAAAATCAACGATCCAAGGTCCCATGGGTGGTGACAGAGTCAGAAAACTCAGAGGCCTCCGGGCCCACAGCAGCAGCTGCTGCATGCTCTGTTCAGCAGAGCAGTAGGGCAGCTAAGAAATTGAGACCTGGCAAAGACAGGGTGGCAAATTCAAGTTATCGGTCATGCAGGGTATTCTTGGAGATAAAAAGCCTGGCATCCTTTCCCCAGTACTCAATGAAATGAAGGAAGATTTATATAATCAAGGTCTGAGCACAAAACAGCCCAAACACAGCAGCCCAGCATTTCTTGAGGTCCTTCAAACCAGACTCCATCTGTGTGTGCAGGAGCCTTGCACTGCTAGCAACCTCCAGAAATGCTGCCTATCAAATCAGGAATCTGATGGTCAGGATTTCCAAAATGGTTCTTATGTTGTGACCTTGGATGAGCCTCTTTGCTTGACAAAGACCTTGGATAAGTCTCTTTTTGCTGTGACAGAAAAAAACTCCTAAAAAACCATTTTGGAGAATATACGGCCTTGCTACTTTTTAGAATAGCATAATTTTTTTCACAGAAAAAAAAAAAATCTCATTTTTAAGAGCTATCTAAAATGAAAATGTCCCCTGTAGAGGAAAATGTTTGCTCAGCAGTACTTCAAAAGATTTTATTTGACCTGAAATAAAACACTGGATAGCTCCAGGAAACTTGCTATTGTTCAAAATTTTTTTCAGTTCATGTATTTCATGCTTTCTTTATGCCTTTTAACATATTTTCCAATAAAAAAACCTCCTAGAGTCTGGGGAAAAGGTGGGAAAACTTGGTTTCCTCCATTAATTTTTTTGTTTTGTTTTGCCAAAACACATATTAAGTTTGAATAGGTTTGTCCCACCAGGTTGCTTTTTTAACAAGCCAGAATAAAAATGAACATACTGCTTACCCCGTGTAACACACGGAGGCTCTCAAGTGGAAGGCGACACCGAGTGTGTCACCAAATGCTAATGACAAGCACAGAGGGTGACAGAATCACTGGAGTCGTTGCCACATGCTAATGCAGCATCTGTCTGAGGAAGCTCTGGGTCATTTCAGCTCAGTCCTGTCCCCAGAAATCTCCTCACTCAGTGCACCAAAGAGACAACTTTTTACCATATTAGCGCTGACAGGGCTGACAACGTTCTCTCCATTTGGCACACATCAAACCATGGAAATATTAGCAAAACTCAGGTTTATCTGAGGGAACTTCAGATGTGGAAAGTAGTAAAAAACCAACCATGAGGCCTGCACAGTCTCACGTGGGCACTGTAGAGTTATTACACTGCTATTTCCATCTCAGTGAGAAGCAGCATGGAAAACAGTTAAAGTAAACTCAACATTAAAAATTTCACTGACAATTAAGATGACAGATTAAACTGATCTACATGCAATCTGCAAACTGATTTGGCATTCACTGATTAATGCAGTAAATTAGATACTAACGTCTCACATGCAATGTTATAAATCACTACCTTCACTCAGCAATGCATATTTGGTGTCAAACAATTTTTGATGCTGGCTAAGTTATTAAATTTTCTGTAGATGAAGCACTGAATATCTGTTACAGTTTTAGATTGAGATTATGAAAAGAGACTTTCAATTTCTGATCAGAGTTACTTGATACTACTAGAACTGCTCAGATTTCCAAAATTCAAGTGGAAATTGCTTTCCATTGTAGTGGAAAACAGCAAAAGAAATCTAACAGCACCAAGTCTGGACCCAAACTTCTTTTAAGTGGACACACACATTTAAAGGTAGAGATGCTTTACAAACGTGATCTATTTCTCCAAAATGGTGCTTTTATGAAACACCCATCTCTGAGTTTTACAGATACTTGGTCAAATACGGAGCTCCTGCTTGAAGCAATTGCAGCAAGAAATGCCATAGAAGGGCCCTGAGATCTGAGTATTTGACCCAACTACTGCAAGGCAGAGTCTGTCTCTCAGGCTTTTCTATGGATGTTGCTCACTGTGAGTCAACAGACCCCAAGTACTTTCAACTACACTGTCACAAATTCACAAGGTGAGGGTACCCCCCCGACAAATCCCTGGCAGTGCAAGGCTCCAGCCTTAGCAACAACACTTCAGCTCACAGCTGTCAGCACTAATGAGTTAAAGCAGACCGTGGTGAGATCCTGGAGTTATTTGTAGCTGTGGTACAGGTAAGTCCCTCTGGTTGCAGGTAGGCATCCTTCCCCAGCTGCATTGGCAGGAGAGGTTATTGCCTCCATCTGTTCACGACCGCTTTTCCCTCCTGATCCGCTGATGAAGCAGCCTGTGCAAGTACTCCCTAATTTATTTCAGGCAAAGTCAGACAGGTGACACCAGAACAACAGTTCTTACCTACTCAAGGATTTTATGTGACCCTCTCTCATTTTCAAGTGACAGCTACTCTCTGGGCTGCACTGAAGCATCTCACAGACTCGTGTGACCTGTTGAAAGGCTGTTCTCTAGTCCCTTTTAAAAACCATCCTTCTAATACGTGAGATAATTCTGATCCACGATAATGTTCTTACTAGCACATGCAAAGCACTTTGTGGAAGAGGGAGTATTTCCCTTTCTCTTTTTTAAAGAGGGCATACTGCGGAACATCAGGCTGCTGACTCCCATTACCTTTGCAGCTTTGGGAAAACTCAAACACGGCTTGGTCTTTGAGATATTCAGCTCAAGTCTGCTTCTAAACCAAGGGGAATGGGAAAAAAACCCTGCAAGTATGGTCAAGCTCAGAGGAAATTATGTCTCAATTTAGAACTGCACAAGAGGGACCTCTCTAAATCAAAGATGGAAATAAAGGGATGGGGTTATGTACAGGAAATTATTAAAGCCTTTTTTTTTTTTTGAATAGTATTTAATACTATTAAAACACAATGCTCATATAACAAAAAACCTCAAAGAACACCACACTTGGTACAATTTTCTCTTCAGAAAAAAACTTTGGTTTAAATTTTCCTGGTAAAGAAGAAACATTGATTACATTAATATAATGGAACACAAATTCCCTGACATGCATCTTAATAGTGCATCATGCCTAAGAAGTTCTGTCAGCTGAAATTTAGTCTAGAACTCAGTGATCACCAGGAACTGGATCTGAAATTACTTACTCCTGAATGTAACGAGATATCCTTTCAGAAGCAAGCTGAATTAAGGTTCAAGACAAATGCTGCATATAATATAGATCTTAACCTCATTTAGAAGCAATGTTGTTTAAGGCTGTATTAAGGGATTGAGTTACCGCTTCTGCTTAAACAGAAGTGACAGAGTCATTCACAAGGGTAATAAAAATAAATAAGATAATGCAATAGAAGGAATTGCACCTCCTGGTAAGGAAGTAAGTGAAAAATTAATGTGGATCTTCTATTACCACTCTTTGGAAAGCAGCATGGGATCCAATCTCCAATTGCAACTCAATTTAAGTAGATTTTTCAAAAGCCTTCATTGAGGCCTCAAGTATGATCTACAGGACTCCATTAGAAGGCTCTGGGTTGTAGCTCTGCTGCTACCAACTACCACTTTACTGTTCACAAACCACTTCTGTATCTGAATGTTCTTCCCTGTGAAAGAACTGTGGTTTTTGTTTTTCAGAAATATGCCTTCTTTTCTAGACCCATTCATAAAATATCTGGAGAGGCTGAAAAACACAGGGCCGATTTCTGGTTTATAATTCACAGAGGTTTCTCAGTGCAGAGAAGCTTCTAGGTCTGACTGGATGCACTCTGTAAAAGCTGCATGAAAGAATCTTGTTTTGGTAGTGCTGGTTTTGTGAAGTATGCCTGGATGGCACCATTAATCTTGCACTCAACACTAATTTAATTTTTTTCACGGTTTATTCTAACAGACTCTGAATAAACTCCTGCAAAATAATTACTATAAAATGATTGATCTGGCAATGGTAACCATGAGAGTGTTCAATAGAGAATCTGTTTGTTAAAGATTCCTTGCCTGACACTGTTCATTCACAAGTGAGGAATGGGTGGGCAGACTTTATAGATTATAGGTATTAAAGCACCCACTGGCTTTAAAAGGATAGTGCTGTTAGGAATCCCAGACAACAATTCTTCAACCAAAGCATTGTCCCCTTTCTGACACTCTGATGATGCTATGATGTTAAAGGTGGAATGAATTGCCCTCTGAAGTGCCTCTTTTTCTCTCTGTTGACTACAGAGGGACCCTAGAGACCAGCTTTGACATGATGCCTAACTTTCAGATAGCTGAAGTCACAAAAGATGAATACCATCTTGTCTAACTTCATACAACAAAGCATCTGAATGTCTGAACTAAATCTTGCCTAGGGAGATTGAATCTTGTGATATTGTGAATTAGATGACTGGTTTATTATACAGATTTTATTCCCTGACAGTTCAGTTGAGGTCTAGACTGAGAATTGCAAACTGAATTAGCTTTGCAAGTTGGAGTTTAGTGGAAGATTTTTTTTTTCTTCTATCCACTGAAAATATTTTCTAGCCTTTGTTCAAACATTGAAAAAGGCAGGCAGCATCAGCAGATGTAGATGTGCTAAGAAAAAGGTCTCCTATATGCTATTAAGACAAAGGAATAGGGAGAAAGGGACAAGTCCATTGCTTGGCTCTGTAAACTGGAAAAGAAACTGCCTTCATTTCATCTGAGACTACTGTTTTGAGATGGTATAGCAATATGAATAAATGGAAACAGTAATAAACTTCTCTGTAGTCTTTACAGAACAGTATCATGGTGGGCTTGCAGCGTAGGAAGTTATTTTGCATGACTGATTAACATTTGGTGGCATCTGTCTCATCATGACACTTTGGTTTCCTTTCAGCAATTACCCTAATTGTCCAGGAAAGGAAGGCACTGTTTACTTGAAAATCAAAAAGTAATATGAACCAGGGAGAAATGCTCTGAGAAAGACAACTGTAATGCATTACTGCTGGTGCCTGGTACTGCTAGGAAAAGAAGCAGCAAGAAGAAGCACATTTATAATAATTTGAGGGGAGCTACATGAAGCCACAAATTAGTCCACATTCTACAAATCAACAATTAGGATGAAGACTACTTGCTACAATATAAACTTATAATGGAATAAAAATTGCCCTAAAGGTTTTGTGATTAGATTAGATGGGCAGGAAGGTTTTATGACTAAAGAGAAAGAGGAGAAATAGTCTTGTCCAAATGAGAGGAATTGCCTGATTTCACTTGGGAACAGAGGAAGCTGGAGATGCTTCAAAGATGAAGCTAGAAGAAAACAGAAGATAAATACCATAAACATGGAAGACCACTGCAAAGCACTCTGTGCAAACATGAGCATGGCAAACATCTCTTTGCATAGAAGTTTTCCAACACAGAACAGAAAAGGTAATTTGCGCTTCTCAGTTGTCTTAACCAGTTGTTAATTTAAAAAAAATTGATATAACTGTACAGCAATATGTATCATTGCAAACCCTGTGTCAGCTTCAGCCTGCTCTATCTGCAGTGAAGGAACAGCTATAACTTAAACCTAACTCTTCTCTCGACTGTGAAGAGATGAGCAATGACAAAGAAACTTAAGTCCAAATCAGCAATGTTGCTGTCAAACCTCTTGTTAGGCTCCTCCTTTTTCAAAAGCTTTGATAAATATATGGGGGTAGATCTTCAGCTGATGCAAACAGTTGAGGCTCCAGCAATTCTTGTGATGACGCACAGTGTGCTTTAGTAATTTCACTGGCAGAAACTCCTCACAAGTAACTGCACAATTACTCACTTCCTTTGCTTTGGGAAATAGCTCCCGTGCAAGAAATACTTCCTTTACTTGGCTGTCTAAGCCACTTGGCAATTTTTGCAGACAGGTGAGTCATTTTGCTACTGTTTTGTTACTGATGTGTATAAAGAGTACACAGGAGGAATGAGTTAACACTCTTGCCAAAACTTTGCACTTAATGTTTCTGATTTTATAGCAATTGCTTTTTTTTATGGTTTCATTAACTTATGTTCATGAACATGTGTACATACACTGTTATTCCATGAGGAGCTTAAAGAGACAACACTGTCTTTGTGTCTTTTTAGAAATCAACAGCAACACTGATAATATAACAGAAATACTGAATTTTCATAATTTTTTTTTTTTTTTTTTTTTTTTTGTACCGTATAACCTGATTCTGGATTTGTGCAGTTGTTGCTTACAGCTCTAAATGATGTTTTAAAAATCCAGTCCGTAATTTGGGCTTAAGTGCAGGGAATATTCACTGCTGTAGTCTCCAAGAAATCATTTACTCCGGATTGTGGCGCACACAATTCCACCAAAATAGCTTAGATGCCAGTATGGCACAACCCATCATCTCACAGAACCAGACAGATTGCTTCTCAGCTCTCAAAGTTTTTAGGTATCCAAATAGCTGCATTGTTCATCTGTATTCACATCAGATGAAAGATCTACCACGGATGATATTTTTGGAACATGATAAAAGTTTCTTACAGAGTTGACTAAATTATATTTCCTTGTAGGTCTGAAAAACATTTCCAAACCTGCTTACAAATTCTTACTCTGCTTATGAATTCACTGATACTCCATCAGTCATGTTCCATGAACAGTACACTTTAGTCTGGAATTGGACCCAGGATCCAGCTGACTCACTTAATTGCTTGCAGCCTCCCAGTTATACAAAACTTCAGCAGGCAGTAATTTAAAAAAGGGAAGGAGGGGAAAAGGTATGTTCTTAAAATTTCTTTCATGTAATAAAAACTGACTGCAATTTAAGATCTTGCCATCCACGTGTGACTCCTGGATCAATAAGCCTTGCTAGCAGGGCTTTTAAAGGCTCAATTCATAAAAGCCCTGTACACCTCGTTTATGGAGGCAGTCGGTATAGCTGCCTCCATGGAGGCACAGTGCACACTCTGTCCCTTCTCATCCTCATGACGGAAGGCACGCCTCAGTGCCAGGGAGTAATGATGGCATTTTTGAAAACTCCTAGGGGACCACACTCCTAGAGTGTGGTTCCCATTAATTTGTGCTCCTAAGTCACTTGCCAGCTTTTAAAAGTTCCTCTCCCTCCCCACGTTTTTCACAACTTCAGAGTAAAAGAATTGCAACATACAGGCTTTATGACACTAACTGAGAATCTGATGGGCAGCCACTGGTTGTGAGTTTCCAAATACAACATAAAGGACTTTCATTTGTTGAAAGGGCACGCGCTGTTTTCCAGAAAATTTCAGTCCCCCTTTACCGATTCTTAAACTTTTCAGGGGGGGAAAAAAAAACACCCAGTGCAGTAGTTTTACTCAGTTGTCATTTCTATTTATGGATCATAGATTTGATTTGGAATTATAAGGTTGAGGCTTTTTGGTTTCAGTTGTTCTTTTGCAGACTGTCACTGTATCCATCACTGCTGGCACCGAGGTGCCACACCTCTGCCAGGCTGGATACAGCGCTGGATTGTTAAACCATATCCATGGGCTGGTTTAGCAATCGGTTTGCTCAGAAAGCTGCCTGCAGTAGACCTGGCAGGAACAGAACAGCAGGACAAAGCAAGCAGGGCTCCTGGAGGCAGAAAGGAGTTAGACAAAAAGAGGGAAGAGCTGGACAGGGTCTTATAGCACGATGGGGGCAGATTTACAGTGAGACCTCTCAGACACAGAAACCAAGCTGGACTTGAACATTTCAGAGAATAAGCCCTGAGGTATAGAAGTGCTCTGAGCCAAAATCTAAAGGACTCTACCCTGTGAAGAAAGAGGAGGAGTTATACCTTTTTTTCAATCTTGTATGCATTGCACTACTACAGAGAAGTGGTAACCACCTCAGCAGCCACCATTTCCATGTGTGACACTTAGGCAGGCTTTTAAAAAAAAATAAAGTTCTTGCTGTTAACATTATTTCATTTTCAAGCAAACACAGAGTATCTTCTTTCCTTATTGTGCCATCTTCTCCTCATTCTTGTTCTTCATCTTCCAAAACCTATTTTACTCATTAATGCCTCCGACGCTCTCGTGAGACGTGCCACAAAAAGGGAGTAGTTTCCATCTGAACATCCTAAATATTTATCTTTGCTTTTGATAATTTTAAATGTTAATTGATTAATTCTTGCACATTTCATTAAATTTTGACAATTCACTGCATTTCCCTCACTTTGTTTCTCTGCCGCTTCAACAGATTATCCATCTAGTTAGTTCAGTCTGGTTGATTGAGTGACTATCTGATTAAGCTTGATTGCTCTAGTTAATTAATTGGACTGTAAATGTTTATTCCAATCACTTTCTAACTGGTCAAACCTTTTAATCATTTCCACCATCTAGACCAATTATTCCTGCCTGATATCCTGTCATTTGTTTTCAGTGTTAGCAGTTTATCACTATCTCTCCCGTCCTCATCTCTCCCTCTCTCTATTACCTGAAGGGATCCTACAAGAAGGATGGACAGACGCTATTCATGGGAGCATGTAGAGACAGGACAAGACGGAATGCCTTCAAACTGAAAGAAAGGATGTTCTGATCAGATAATAGGAAGAAATTCTTCACTGTAGTGAGGCAGTGGAACAGAGTGCCCAGAGAAGCTGTAGATGCCCCATCCGTGGAAGTGTTCAAGGCCAGGTTGGATGGGGCTCTGAGCAACCTGGTCTAGTGAAAGGGGTCCCTCTCCATGGCAGAGGGGGTTGGAACTAGAGGATCTTTAAGGTGCCTTCCAGCACAAACCATTCTGGGATTCTATGTGTCTCTTCTTTTGCTGACTCATTTTCTTCCTGCTTGATCATCTCCCTCTTCTGTTTTGACCTTCTAAGCTTCCCCACTGTCTCTCAGTTCTTCACAAAGACCACTGCAATTTTTCACAAACATAAATCAACTTGCATAGTCAAGTCTTAACAACTTCAAACACCAGTCCTATTTAAACCAACAAAACTTTCCTATAGATAATAGGGAACTTCATGGATATAAAACAAAACTCAGAGCAAAACCACCCCCGACTTTCTTTTGCAAAATCAAGGATCTCCATGCCCTCTGTTACAGGCTAGCAGTCCTTTGAAAACTTAGGGGTTTATCAGGGAGAGAAAAAGAGAGAGTGAAACTGTCATCTACTTACGCAGTAGAGTCAGATTGCATGAATCTTTGAACCTGGAGTAATACTGGCTTAAAATCGTTGGGTCATCTGTAAATCATCATTGTCCTTCCCATTTCTCAAGTGATAATAGCAAATCCTATGATTGTTTTAATAAATCCAAGCAGTTAAAACATCACAAGAACTAAGTGGCAGCAATTAATAGTAATAAAAATAAGTTCAATTTGGGGAAAGCAGATTACAGAGTTCATTTTCTTTCACTGAATCAATGGCTCCCCTGTTGAAATAAGCCTTAATTAAAGGAGAAGGTCAGGATAAAAATCATATACAGCATTAAAAAGGTAATGTATTGGCCAATTCTTCAAGGTGTTAAAAAGTACTTAAGACCCACAAGTGCCAACATTTGCAATGTCTCTTGAGCAGTTCCTAGTACTTCTTATCAGCAGGTCCTTCTCTTTGGATTATAAAGCTTTGGATTTTAAAGTCTGAGATTTCTCAAGTCTGTTTCTTAACCCGAGTCACCTAGCCTGTTCTGAGTTAGAGAGGATGAACCTGCTCACCCTGGTAAGGCACACCTATTTGGAGCTGCCATGGCAGGTTCAAGCCTTTCCACTTTCTGCATGAAAACATCTATTTTAAAGACGAGTTTTAAGTGCATTATTACACAACCTAAAGCATTTCTTTATATCTCCCTCCTCCATATCTTATAACCCCAAATAGATGGTCAGTTGATTACTAAATAAAACAACAGGACACTGTCGCATTTACCAACAAACTGGCATGGCAGACCTATGAAACCCAAATTCTCTAGATATTCAGGTTTGCTTCCCCCCTGCTACTCCTTTGGTGAGCACACGGAGGTTCTAAATAGATTAAATTATTCAACATACCCACCACTGTCTAAATCTGGCTCTGCAAGAAGTAGGTGTTCACGGCCAGTAACAGAAATGCATAATCACTAATTCATTACTGCAAGAAGCTACTCTACCACTAATTGAGTTACTGTGCCTTTTCTGGAAGCAATATTAAAACTAAATTTGCTTAATTTTTTTTATTCCTAGAGTTACAATAACTTAATTTTAAAAAGATGAAAGTGAAAACAAAGATAAGCCCCATAACAAGTTCATTAAATTTATTTTACTTAAAATTGGCACAAACCACAAGTGAAATAACTTTCACTTTAGAATGACTTTAAAATGATTTAACCTCACTACAGACACCACCCTCATCTGCAAAGCAGTATTTTCTCCAACACGAGATCCCTACAGGATTAAAACACAAGCAGGTTAGAGATAGTTTTTGGCACACAAGCTGAAGTCAGAATAATCAGTCATAGCTCATGAGGGAGCAGAGGTAAACGGGGAAGATGATGATTGCCAAAGCATTTGAAAGCAAATATTCTTAAAATAGTAAGGCTTTTTCAAATGCCTACTTAGTGAAATTAGACCCACAGGAAAACCAGACCAGTTGAACTGTATAAATAGTATAGGCCACTCGATGGAAAATGCAGCCAATCTGCCTAATTTTGTTTTTTTAAATGAACAAACATAATACAAACATACTGAATAATCCTGCTGATTTCAATTAGCTCTGGAGTTTTTCTCTGGCTTGGTAAGGTTCTTAACCATGGCATTAATGCCAAAGAAAATTATCCAGCTTCTTTTACGCAAAAATTACCTGGATAGGCCAAGTAATATTAAATATTACTAAACCTCAGATAGAGACAGCTACTTCTGAAATTATGAGCACTTTTCTTCTTTTAATCATGTTTATTTTTCAGTTTCATAACAATGGCAAAATACTGACTGCTCATTGTTCTGTTTACCTGCTCCCCTGAATTTCTGGACAGAGGGATCTCCAGACCATATAAGATGACATGGTTGATTCCACTAAAGGGTCATATCTCCTCTCCCCCATCCCATAAATACAACCAAGCAAATAATGAAACATAAAATATTGTCACAATTAATCTAGTGGTTTAATGAATCCTCTGTAAATATCTTGCAATTCTACCCAAGTGAAAATACTTAAATGTTATACAGATTTTTTTTAAATTAATTATTAACATCTAAATGAGCTGTGCGTCATGTGGGACTTCAATTTGAAATGTATGTTTAATTTTTTTTACAGTGAGAAGACGCAGTTGTCAAGCAACTCCCCATGGATGTGGTACAGTCCCCATCACTGGAGGTTTTGCAGATGCAGCTGGTCAGGGTTCTAGATAATCTCACCTAGACTCCCTTTCACACAAAAGGTTGGGCCAGATTCTCTTTCGAAGTTCCTTCCAATCTGGCCTGTTCTGTGATTTTCTCTCATACACTGATATAATCTCAGTTTTCTGTTTGGAAGAGGTTAACTTTTCTAGGCAGTTTTCCAGTAGGAAGCATCAAGAACTCATTTTGAAAAGGGGCTCACTGGTATTTCATTAAGTTCAGTTAACCACAACATCCTGTCATCAAATTAATTTATAAGACAAACTGCAAAAAGAGAGCATGTGGGAAAACTGAAATGATACATATCCAGGTTTTGTCCGAATGCACAAAAACATCATTTTAGTAATGATTCAGATGCATAAGCAATCCTGTCTGGAGAAAGCCCTTATTGATCTCCTGCAGTTGATTCATAAATCTGTTGCTAGTATATTTATCAAATGGAATCACGAAAAATTCTATCTGGCAGTCGGTCATGTTTCTTCAGATGCCTTGTAAGCCCGTATTTTTACTCTTCCCTTGCTATCTCTTCTTTCAGTAAAATCACCTCATGATCTTCAAAGATTTTTCCTTTCCTAAGAGGTCCTGTGCTTTAGATCAAGGATTTTGCCTTTAGTACAGCCTTAACTCTAACTTTCAGAAATTTGCATACGTATTACACCCATCAGATCATTACAGAACTAACTGCCTACCAGCTCCAGAGGTAATGTGTGTTTCTATGTACTTTCAGTATCTACTGAAAAAAGGCTATTGCTGAGTGGACAGAAGCATTAACTTAATCAACAACACACGGTCTCTCCCCTCTCCAAAATAAATGGTTTTTATGTTGCTTACTGAGCTTGAAAACTTGAAAGCTAAGTGCTTCCTCTTGGACAGGCTGAGTGTCTGAAATAACTGCTTTTAACAGCCCTGGAGCATCATTAAACCTTTAACACATTTCAGAAGCATTTGGTCTCCACGCCCCTTAGGTAAAAATTTACTTAGAATTGGTAAATCGAATATTGCTAAGTAAAACAATGTCTTGTCATTTACTTGTGCCTACTAATAAGTACGTTAATTAAGACTTTTGGAAATAAGTTAGGAAATTAATTAATTTACAACTGCAATAAAAAATCAGTAAGAAACCCATTAAATATCATAAATAAGTCAATACACTACTTAGGAAATGAACTCTATTTTTATTACTAGAAATTACCATCAACTATAAAATGCCACTCTACCAATTACTTTACTTGTATAAGTAACAAATTTCTAAACTGATGTTATTAAATTAATATATTATTTCTTTGCATTTTTTTTTTCTAGCTTTGGCTACTGCACTTATTTAAATAGTAAGTTGTAAGAAAGAGAATTAGGCAATCAATAGCTTAGGTTTTACACACTGACAAACACAATTTGCTTCACATTTAAGTCAGTAATTGAAAGTCAATTGGTTGTAGCAGTCCAGGCAATGCTACCTGTTAGTCGTCCTGAGACAAAACCTATAGAAGTACAAGCAGTCCTTGTATTGACTGTAGGGGCTCTCTTATCAGATTCTAATCCTAAAGCTGAGAAAAAACTGTTAGGAGCTTTACTTTTCCTATGGGAATTTGGAAATGTGAAGATGTTCAAGTGACAAATAACTAGAATTTTAAAATTTATAATTTTTTTAAAAATTCAGGATTGCATTAGCATCTGAATCTATTTAAGTTTTTAATTTTAATTCCCCATTCAATCCCATATAAACTGCTATTTTTTTCAGTTCAAATGCAGTAATTTTTAATATGCAAAATCTTTTGTATGATTAAGGAACTCAAAAAAATGGAATCACCAACGTGCAAAAGCAAATTCCAACCTCGAACTTTAACTTTCTTCAAGCCCATGTTGTTTTTCACCCAGAGGGTGGTTGGGAACAGGCTCCCCAGGGCAGTGGTCACAACACCAAGCCTGACAGAGTTTGAGAAGGGTTTGGACAATACTCTCAGGCACATGGTGTGACTCTTGTGGTGTCCTGTGCAGGGCTGGGATTTGGACTCAATGATCCTCATGGGCCCCTTCCAACTCAGCTTTTTCTGTGATTCTTTCTATACCTGCGCCGACGGAAATGGTAGCCTAACTTCCTAAGATTATATTGTACACCTTAATTTATTTTTAAATTGTGTTTATGGTCTTCAAAAGGTTTAGAAAAATCAGGCTGAAGGCATGTTTCTATTTCTCAGATGTTTCTTTCTCAAATTGACCCATGTTTTATGTGCTTCAGTGGCATTAAGGTATCCAAGTAACTAAGCTGCCCAAAGGCTTCTAACAGCCGCGGAAAAATTAGATTTAGATTAATCTTTTCTTATTACTTTCCCTATTTTCTCCAAGCTTAAGGTGTCACCCTCAGCTGCTCATCACCACCTCTTTCCTCGTAAAAGTACACTGCCACATCTTCAGCTGTGCCCAAAAGGCTTAGCCACCTAAACCAACCAAAAATAAAAGAACAAGCGGTTTTGTTCTCTGGTGGTATTATTCATACATTGTGTCCTGTAAGCAGGGCAGAAGAGTAACTGTTTGCTACAAATCTGCAGGCAAAATGGGAGATTTGTTCCTTCTTTTGCTCAGAATGTATCTTAATGGCCTCAGCACTCCACATCCGTCATCCGCAGAGCAGTGCTTGGTATTGGTAAGAGCTCACAGTCCGGCACCTCTGCCTCGCCCTTGAGTGCTCCCAAGAGAGGAGTTCCTGTGCCCTCAGTCTGTTGCACTGAATTCCCAAAGTACTGTGGATGACTGGTGTCCTTACACCGGCAGCAGAACAGGTGCCTTGTGTCTGAACATGCCTTTGCTTCCAGCACAATGTCAGGCTGCTCCTTGTTGGAGCTTAGAGAGCACCTTTATGTACAAACAGTGCAATAAATCCTTTAATACAACTGGCCTTTGTGGAGAACAAGGTAAATGACCAAAATAATGTATGTTCTGCAGCACATTTCCCTGTCCTAGAGAGGTTGAAAAGAAGGACATGCAGCTCAACTCAGCACTACTCCAAATAAATAAAATGGACAAAAAGTAATGTGTTAAGAGCTATAAGTAGTAATATTCTTCACTGACATGCCACCTAAAGATTTCAGTATGATTCACAGAGTCCATAAAACTGGTAGAACTAATATGCAGCTGCTTCTGGCATAGAGCACTAAATTTACATACTTGGATTGATTACATAGCTTGTATTAAAAAAAATAACCCCCATTTAGGTTGCCCATTATTAAAATTCTGTGCATTACATGGAGCTATTAGGGGCTACTCAGCAATATCCACTTTGGAACTTGGCCAAAGAAAGGCATACTTTATTAGAATCAAATTTTCCACAGCTGTTTAAAAAACAACCCTGAAATTTGTAACCACGAACATAAGAAAAAAACTGGCTTGCAAGATGTCTATCTAGGAACCCCTCCTCCGTTCTACTTTCTGTTGCAGAAAAGTGAAGTTGTCAGGATATGCATCTAGCAAGCCAGGACGAATACTGCTGCTTTTCTCCGAAAATTAAATTTTCATAGCTATTCTTTCCAAATGGAAAAAAAACCCAAAAAAACAACCAAAACTAAAAAACAAAAAACGAAATTTGTTTTTAACTTCTTGAAGGAAACTTTTAAGGCAACATTAAAAAAGATTCTTCCCTGAAAGGGACCCTATTTTTTTTTCTTAATAATTTAAATTATTTATTTAACAAGAACCTTTCATTCTGTGGTTTCTGCAGCAGTCAGAAATTATGCTTCTCTCCAAAAAGGCATCAAAGTACTATGAGCTAGAAGCAATAAAATGCTCTGTTACCTGAACTGCAGTTCTTCATGGCGAAGGAATCCACGGCCGCCATGCTCTTGTTCCCATTAGAAATATACTCCAGTGAGATCCGGAATGGTTTCTCCAGGTGTCCAACTCTCCTTTGAAGCAACACCCATCTGGTCTCATCATACAGAAAGGGGAAAGAACAAAGGAGAAGAGCTGTAAGAAAGGCTACTTTACAAGGACCAAATCCCCCAAAGGAGCAGCTCCATTTATGGCTGGTCACACTGTGCCTCCTATCCCCGTCCTCACTTCCCTCACAGTGCCTCATGGTCAGGGCCTTCCCCTCCCATGGATTTTGCAAAAGCAAGATTCTAAGCACCGGGATTTCCACCCAGCTAAGACGTGGAAACCCAACTAAACAGTAGCTTATTGCTCTCTGCTGTTACACTTCTGTGCCCCCAGATGTCTGCCTGCTGTTTAAAAGAAGCTTAACTCTCTGCACAAAGAAAGCTGTGAAGTCTATAGTACACATGCACACCCCCTTTAAATATCATTCCTGATTCTCACCAAAAAGTCTCTTAGTCACTCAGGAAATAAGGCAGTCTCCAGGGCTGTACAATAGCTGTAATTCCCAGCACTGCCTCACTGGTTGAGCTAATATGCTTTGCTTCTAAAGCAGTTGCCTGGAACATTTACCTCTGCACGAAGCACCACAGCTAAAACATGCCATTTCTCCTCCTCCACTTCCTGTCCCTCTTCTCCTACTTACCTCCCTCCCAAATGAAAAAAATTCCCAGCAAGTAAATCAAGGAAATGCATTGGCAGCCCTGGAGATTAACATCCACACTCCAAGAGTACTTCAACTTAGTCTGCTTGTTGCCAAGAATAAATGAGAACAAAAAGCCCGTGTGAGCTTAATTTATGTCCTGAGATGCTAGAAGACATCAGTGCCTGGCTGTCTTTCATGTCCACCTCCTCTGCTCTGATCAGCTGGGTCTGCTGCTTTACCTGAAATAACTTCCAGCCAGAGAGCACAAGAACTGTTCTTAGACCCCTGATTCCAATTCTGTATCCTGCGAGACATGTCTAAAGGTAAATGGTAAAAATACAAGTATCTGTCTTTTTGCCCATATACTGGAATTCTGCAAGGAAAGCTTTAAGGAATTAAATACTTGTACAATAACATGGTCTGGCCCATCTCCCTTTTCATCCTTGGGCACAGGCTGCCAGTAAAACCACTTGACACCATTTGTGAAGGGCTGCTTCCCAAGAGCACGTATTACCTCAGCAGTGATGTGGATCCCATCTCCTGTTTCATTCCGGTTTATCAGGGCCTGCTCACTAACCATAAGCATGATCAGAGACAAATTCTGTAAAGTCACTCAGCCACTACTAATCCACTTTTTCACATTTTTCTTCTGTTACAGGAAAAATCCAACACCAAGGAAAAAGGTCTCTGTAGCATACTATAAGTGGTCAGCTGGAGTCTAACAAGCCAACAGGGCCTACCAAAGCCTATTAGGAAATGCAGCTTCAGCTGCAAATTTTAAAAGAACAGAACAAAAACTTACTGTGTTTCCTTAAGTTGTTTTTAAACATGATTATCAAGCATTTTTGGGGAAGACTATTTCTTGTTGTCAGAAATTTTTCATTGCTCTTAGACAAAACTCCACGTTTTTTATCACTCTTACAAAAATATCTCCTTGTCAAGTACTCCGGTCACCTCCCTGTATATGTGTTTGTGCTTGTCCACGAGCTGTGAAAAAGAACACATTTTTTTCGGGGAAGGTAATCCTCTGGAGCAGATGTTCTGAGCACAAGAAGCTACACGGTTTATCTGGCATCCATTACGAGAATCTCTTTCTCCAGAAGCATGCCAAAATTTGGATGTTATGAAGTTAAGATATCCTTCTGAAAGGAAATATAACAACACGTGTGTATGACATTGGTACCAACTGACCGTCACTTGTGCCTACCATGAGCATGGATCAATCCCAGACTGCAGACCCTACACTGCAACAAAAGCAAGGAGACTTTTCTTGGTTCCAGAGGCAGACACACTGTTTGTCTCCTCAGGGACACAATGGTGTCATTACGCTCCGCTGAACTAAACAAAATTCCCAGCAGGCAAGGAAGCTGCCAACAGGTGTGTGAGGGACCTAAAGAAAAATCTTGTAAGGGCTGCAGAAGGACCCTGCTGGCAGCTATTGCAGTTCAACTTGCAACTCAGAAAAGCAAATGCAGCTTTTTAATGATTTACTGGGTGTCCTCCTCCCTCTTCTTTTTCCATTGAGAAGAGTGAAAATAGACTGCTAAATTTCATTTTTTGTTTACAGTTATTTTCATTTCCACATCTCATCTTCCACCTTCTGTGCTCGAGGCTCCCACTTGAGAGGAGGACGATGGCATCCTCGCTCTTTTTCTGTCCCACTCCCCCAAGAGATAAATCTGCTTTTGCTGAAATTAAATAGAATAAAGAATTGAGAGTATCTTAAGTGCCTAGCTTCTGTGTGAGTTATTTCTTCTGATGTCATCTCAACTTAGGTATATTATAAGGATTAGAGGATACGAATTTCCCTACAAATAGAGTCAAAACTAACCCTAGATTAATTTTGATTATGAAATACAAAAGCATCTGTATGTCATGAAAATTGTTTTCCTTAGCTTCAGAAGACTGATGGATTTTAATTCCAAGTATGCAGTGGTTCTCAACAATGATTTCCATTTCTGTGCTACTGCTAACCCTCTGGATAAATGTGCCAGGAGTTTTAGGAATTGCTTTTTTGAGTTACTGGTGCAATAACTTTAGTTTGAGATTCTCAGGCCTCTCATAGTTTACCACAGAAACTTTATTAACTCCCGGAGCTGTTGCCAAGCAGGTGTTTTATATCACCACAACGCAAGACTGGAAAAGGCAGACTCACTCAAGCCCAGATTCATTACAAAATATATTCATACTTCGTGGTACAAATTCCTACAATAGGTTGCCTGAGATTCAAAGATTCATGTGAAAAGAAATACCAAGTATCAGCCTCTTACTTTGGAGACAAAGATGACATTAACTGGTGGATTTATCGGGGAAGCTAAAAACAGCTACAGGGTCTGCAGAGACACCTGTGGGGTAAATTTGGATAGGAATCAGTTCTGCCATCAGTCTGTGGCAGATTTTGGTCTCCAGACCTTCTATACAACACACTGTATTGCACAGACCCATCCTTATTTGCACATCCTGTACTATATATAGGCTGCCTGGCAGCAGCATCAGCAAGATCTACTTCAGCATAACCAATATGTATCAGATGTTAATTAGTAGCAGCTTTATTAAATTTCTATCAGCGGCCTACATGTTATGAATCTAATTTTAGAAAGCATTTTAGCAAGGTAACAGAAAGCTACTTCAGTCATCTTTTGGGATAGATGGGGAAACACCGTGTACGGAACCTCCTCACACTGGAGTCATACTTCACCAACCTGACAGCTTTCTGCACTGAGATGATAGGCTTGCTGGAGGAGAAGAGCAGTGGATGTTGCTTATCTTGACTTTAATAAGGTTTCCAGTACTGTCTCCCATCCCATCATCACTGACTGATGGGAGCACAGATGTCAGAAGTGGGCAGTGAGGGGGACTGGCTTAGAGGGTTATCATCAGTGGTACCAAGTCCAGCTGGAAGCCTGTCACCAGGGGTACACCCCTGGTTTTATAGTGTTTTCTGTCTTCATTAATGACCTGGGTAATGGGACAGGCTGCACCATCAAGAAGCTTCCAGCAAGAATGGGAGAAGCAATTGATACACAGGGCAGTTGGGCTGCCACTGAGGCATTGACAGGCTGGAAATTTGGGCCAACAGGAACCTCACGAAGTTCAAGGAAAGGAAATGCAAAGTGCTGCCTCTGTGGAGCAACAACCTCATGCACCAGCACAGGCTGGAAAGTGGCTTTGCGGAAGACAACCTGTGGGTCCTGGTGCACAAAATGCTGAGCCTAAGCAAGAAATTTATCCCCAGTGACAAGAAAGGCAAATAGTTTCCTGGGCTGCACCGGGAACCACAGATCAAAGGTGTGATTCTTTCCCACTATTCAGCACTGGGGAGACACTTCTGGAGCACTGGGTCCAGTGCTTCACTTTGCAGTACAAGACAGACATGAGTTACAGAAGTGAGTCCAGCAAACAGCCACAGAGATGATTAAGGGACTAGAGCATCTGAAACACACAAGGGGAGGCTGAAAAAATTTGGATTGCTTAGCCTGGAGAAGAGGGGGCTCAGGAAGGATCTTATCAGTGTTGATATATTATGGGTGAATGAAAAGGAGACAGAACTGGGCAGTAGTATCCAATGAAAGGACAACAGGCAAGCACAAGGCGCTTTTCTTGGATTGAAAGACCAGAAATTCCATTTAAACACAAGAGAAAACTCACTCTAAGGGTGACTGAACACTGGAACAAGTTGCCCAGAAATCTTATGGAGTCTCTATTTCCAGATATTTAAAATAGGAGCAGATATAGCTGTGGGTAACCTGCTTTAGCTCACCCTGGGTCAAGAAGGGACGTTGGACTACTCAGTCTCAGGGGTTCCTTCCAACATCAACCATTCTGCATTTGTGAAACAAGGTCCCAAAAGCATCAGGTAACAGATTACTCTTGTTATCCTCTGCATGACTTCCAAGCACTCTACAGAGTGATGAATCAGCCAGGTAAGCTAACAACTGCAAGGACAAAGGCATCACTTTCTGTACTCAGAGCTATCATCACACAGCCTTCAACATCCTGGCCTATTTCTACCACAACAGTGGCTGTAATAACCACGATGATCTTTCTGGACACTGCCTCAAGCAATAAAAAAGTCTGCAGTTTAACATTTTAATTTACACCCTTATGCTGCAAAGCAACACACTATGTTGTATTGTTTAGGCACTGCTCAGTGTCTTGATACAACAAGTCAGATCCGTCAGGTCTTTCACTGAAGCTGCAGTAAGAAAGAATTCGGCTCAGATATCTGGAATCTGCAATATATGTCAGTTTAGACAGAAACTAATAACATTGTGGTCTTCAGTGACAGAGTAACCCAAAATCCTAGATACAAATATTTTCAGACTTTAAAGAAATTCAGACCTGGATATGTCACCTAGGAAAAACTAGTTGCTTAAAGGAAAGCCTGGGCAACACCCAGAGTTTCTCTTAGAAGGCTCGTCGCCAAAACCGAAGATGCTGCTGACAGAACCTGAGCCCAGATTTATACAGGAGTACAAGGGCTGAATTTTGAAATGGCTTCTTCATAATCATTCCCACTCCTAAATGGGGAGGTGTGCTGGAGACAACCTTTGGCCTCTCCCAGCCCTGCAAGGGTGAGGTGTTAGACTTTGAACAAGCCAAAGTACTTCTCTGTAACCTAACTTTTCTTAAGCCTCCCATCCATGACTTGGTTTGCCAGGTTCTAGGTTTCAGAAGCCACAATCCAGTTGTCATGGAAACTTAAGAGAGGTAGTTTAGACTCTCTGGTTGTTCACACAGCATGTAGCTTCAGAAGGAACACTTTCCTGATTAATTCTAATCAATACACTAATGCTTCGGATGCCATTTTGCATGCTCCTCTGGGTAATGCAGCACTGATTAATTGCAAGTGCAAGTCAGGATGATCTCTTAGAGGCAGTGCATTAAAAAAATAAGGGCTAGAACTCTCAAGTAAAGTCTCAAGGCAAAATACTTGCACTCCTTCATTTGTCTGCCTTCATGGCTAAATGATTTTGAATCCAATTAACACTCATATACTCTTTCATCCTGTTAAAGAGGGATTTCAAAAGGCTTGATTGCAGCAAGCTTTGGGACTCTGGTTTTGACATCCCATGTACAGCAACCATCTTTGTGATCATTCCCCAGATATCCAACTAATTCTGGAAGGTAGAATTAATTTCTGTGCTGTCAGCCAGCCTAACACCTGTGTTGCCACCTGTGTCACCACCTACGTCTTCCGTAGAGTGCCGTTTGCACTGGCCTCAAGGCAGAAGTTAAGTTTCACCCAGAACACTGTCCCAACTCTGACAGACCCACTGCTTTCTCACTTTTAGAGAAACTTTGAAAGCAAGTCTTCAACTTACAAGAAAAATATGGAAATTATTAACAAAAAGCCCCAAAGAACCAATGTGTAAATCCTAGTAAATCAGGGCTAACTGCACTTGAACTGTGTTGTGGGGAATGAAGAGCTGCATGGTCCCCTCATGGGTTGTGAATCAGCTCATGTGCTCCCAAGCAACAATTAATAGCAGGTTGAAGGAACACAAGAATTTCCAGCTATCTCCTCTCCTTGAGAAAAATCTCTCTGAATTCAAGCTGTGTTCTGCTCTCTCATCTCCATTCTCCCAGACCAAAAATTGTGGAATTTAACAGACTCCTCATAGCTAAATTGAGTAACAGTGTGATTTTATTTCTTCAGGCCCAGGCTCTCACCTAAAATACTCCTGTTGTTACCAGCACTTATCATGGTACGGCTGTGAGGAAAATGCAATGTATCTTGGCAAGGACTTAGATTTTATCTCTTTGGCAAAAGAGTCTGCAAAGTTTTTGGGATTAAAAAATTAAATAGAAATAATAGCAGCTGTGTCAGAGTATTTCATATCAAAATCTGCCTGTGGCAGCGAAAAAATTAGAAGCTGATTTTTGAAAATGAAACCTTGTTAAGGGTGGAATTAAAATTAGCAGTAGGAGTCCAAAAGAGAATTTTTTCTCTTTAATGAATAAATAGAGGAAAGAAAATAACTTTTTCCATCCTGCATGCCACTGCATAATTATGCAGAAGTTTATAATAGGTTTAAATCTTGCTTCCATACTGCTTCAGACTTTCCTTTGCTTTAGCAATTAATGGGCGCTGCAAAAAGGAAGAACCAGATTAGACCTTTTCATGCTCCAGCCAACAGAAAACTAAAAAATGTTTTCAAGAGGATGCCAATAAAATTTATAGAGACAGGGGATTAAAAATAAAATCACCTATAAGAGTCTGGGTGAACTCTCTTCTCACTAATTCAAACAATACAATACATTGTCTTGTAATTCCTTTTATTTATCAACCTTAAAGTAATTTCAGTTTACCGACCTTAAAATTACTTAAATGGCTCCTGGATTTGAAGCATGATTATATAGTCTTGAAAAATGGCAACAAATAAAGATACTGTACAATAATGCAAGAGATTACTTAGCATTAAAGGAGGAAATTCTTGATGTGCAACACAAAGTTTGCAAGGTTAATTCTTCTGCTCATTGATAATTTTACTTTATAAGAGAAAGAAAAATGGGATAACTACTTTACAACAGAAAGAAAAATTGTATACCTTTTCCTCTATTGATTTAATGCCCATTGTCTTTCTACCCTTTTCTTTGGCCTTTTGCATAAGCAAGACATAACTGTAACTGGTAGGTTAAACACAGTTGAGACCTTTATTAGTGTCATTGGATCAGACCTTTAACATCCCTGTGAATGGTTCCAAGAATGCTTCCCTGCCCTTTCTTTAAAATGCCTTTAGACGATGTTTTCACGAAAGTTTTGCCATTAAAAAAAAATAATTAAAAAATAATTGCAATTATTTTCTTTCCTGTTACTCTTTTAATACTTTTAAGATGAAACTAAACACACTGCCACCTCCCCCCAAGAAAACAGGCTGTAATTGTTCTTGGTTTGACCAGTAAGTCAGGCACTGAGTAGTTACCCTGCCTAGAACAGGAGACCAACAAGATTTTGACTCCAAAATGCAAATGATACCCCCTCATGAGTGCTGGGAAGGAGGTTAAATCTATCCTCCTTCTAGGATTGCAATGCTGGGCTCCTTTGTACAGCTGCTCTAATGAGAATTGTACAGCTGGGAAGACATTGCAATATGGAAGAAACTGCTTTAAGCTTCAGTGAAGCACGAGTTGCCCATATAGGACTTTTTTAATGTTCTACTTATTCCTGGCCAACAATGGAAGTCAACAATGGAAGTTTGCAATTAAGCCACTACAGTTTCTTCGGTAGTAGACTCTTCTCCTGTGTGTAGAGCGTGCTACACTACCACAACAGAACTACTCTACATGGGAAAAATTATTAAAATGGCAGAAGAGAAAACCTACAGAAAAAATATCTGTCCTTCTTAACTTCCACAGAGTTAAAATATTATTCTTTTTCATCTCTTTCCTGAATGTCTCTTAGAAAAATCACTGTTACGAAGATTTTGCCTTCCTAACCTGTTTAAAGAAAATATCCTGCTCTGAAAATTCGAAGACTTGTATTTGAGCACTGTGAAGAATTGAAACAGGTAACCGACTGAAGAACTACACACGCATGATTAAATCTTATTCTTGTGATTACAAATGAGAAACTTTTAATGGGATTTAGTACTGACTCAGCCCTGGAACAAAGAGGGATTCAAAGTCAGACAATGAATTTATGCTGTATGGTGGAGGGCAAGCTTCTTTCCAAGAAAGTAATCAACTTTCCCCTGGAATGTAACCCACTAAATAAATGGCAGAGTTATTATTAATTCAGCTAATTTTTTTAAAAGGTCTGTGGAATGAGTAATCCAGGTACTCACAGGACAATTTTTGTTTCTGACCATTCCAAAATGTAAACTTAGTGCTCCAGACATGGTAAGAAACTCATTGAATCAAGAACTCTATTGGACAAGAGTGGTTGAGACATGAGAAAGCATTGTTGGTTTTTTAAAGGACAGAACCAATTATTATCTACTTTATCACATCCAATAAACATTTCTGAGGTTTTTTGAGCGAGTTCCCCATGGACATGATATCGCTAATCACTCCAGTAAGAGACTTCTGCAATTGCAAGTACAGCAGAGCACAGCTTGCTCAGACAAATGTTTTCATGTGGCCCTGAACTTTCCTTTACATTCCCCAGTTAAACCACACACGATGGAACTTTCTTCTGCATCTTGGGCAGTACACAGTTGGAGGCACTCCTTGGATGCTAAAATTAGTTATCATATTCAAGACGTAGCATCAAAACTGATGTGAAAAGAATAGCTCAGCAGACTTTTCTGGTGCTCAGTGGCTCTTTAGTGTCACCTCCTCTTGTAGCCCTCTCCCTATTTGCATATCAGCTTGATTACACTTACTTTAATGAAACTAATCCTGCCAAAAAATGAAATTTCATCATATGAAACCAAGTTGCAATAACGGTTGGCAGCATGCAAGCCCAGGCAATCCCAGGAACACTGAGCATTCAGACAAACCACGATATCTTTAGATGTCTTTACAGACCTCACGGAACCTTAGCAAAGAAATCAAACACCTCATTTTTCACGTGGGTGAAAAGGAGGCACAGCAAGGTTATGTGATTCATTTAGTCAGTAGCTAGATAGAACTAGGATCGGAGATAAAAATTTCTGATTCTTATTCCTATGTCCTAATCCACTGCATCGTGCTGCTTCTGATGAGGGTAATTAAATTTCGTGCTTCAGGGAGTAACTTAATTGTCTTTGAGGATCAGAAGGAAACGCCATCCTTTCAACACAATGTACAACACTGCTCAGGTGTGCCAAAGAGTAATTTTCATTTTTTATTTAAATATTGAAAGTAAAACATAATCTAATCCTAATTACAGCCAAATACAGTCAAAGCTTCAGAAAGACAGGATGTCTTTTCATAAGGAAGAGTAGTGGCAACACATTCTGAGATAATTTAATTCTCAACAGCTGTGTCTGGGAGACAAATTTAAAACCAGCATTTTTAACTCCTCACTCAGCAATGGCTTTTCATGGCACAGGTAAAGGGAAGTAGGAATACTGTGTCTGCTCACTAGCTATCTGGTGGAAATAAAGCCATGAAAGATTTTAGGTTCAAAGTTAGGTTCAAAGAGTGAACGAGAGAGATTTCACTTAAGAGAACAGCTGTGTTTGACTGTGTATCCTTTAGGAATATGTTGCAATTTTCTAGCAGCTGTAATAACCTAGACTTGAAAATCAGATATCAATATAGCTAAAGAAAGATTAAAGACTAGATGAGGAACTGTTTGAATCATTAGGCTCAGAAGGACTTACAGAACATCTACTCCAGGCATTCCCACCCACTACAACCTCCTCTTAGAAACTCCAAAAACCCATTTCATCAGGTCAAACCCCATAAAAAGCTGTCTAGTTAGAAAAAAAAAAAATAGTCTGACTGAGTATTAGAGATTCTCAGAAACAAAAAAGGCTGGCAGATAATCCTCAGCAAATACCACCTTTCCCATAATTTCAGCTGTTTCCAGTCTTTGCCTGCAGCACAGAGGTAGCATGTGATTGCACTGGGCATAGAGTGTGCCATATGAGATGCAAAATAGATAAGTAAATAAGAATAAAACATGGTGCAGAATAAAGAGAGGTGAAATGCTTCCCATATAACTGTACAATATGGAGGGTATCTATACACATGCAATGTGAGGGGTAACATGAAAGGAAATTGCAGGGGTGAAAATAAAAGATGTATTTCCTGATGAAAAACCTCCAATTTAATTTACTTCCTTCAAACAGAGCTTTGAAAGAAATTATTCATTAGGAAGGATGTGAATTGTGAAAGATGAGGTTTGGAATGCAGAAAGGTTCTGTCCATTACTGCTTATGTAGCAGGTATTGTAAGAGTTACCCTGTTGGGGAAGGGATCCTTTGAATTGTACGACTCAATTTTGAATGGAGAAGGAAGTTAAAATAAAAAGGAGAGTGACTAAAACAATCACTTTGTCAGTGTACTCAAAGTCAAGGAACTTGTGAGGCCGGTGTCTGCTTTTCAGAGCAAATGACACTTCAGAAGTCAGACATCATACCGCTTAACAACTGAAATGTCAACTTTAAAGGGATAGAAATGCCACCAAATTGAGGTTTGTGCAGCTTTCAACACGGCAGCACTCACAGCAATGTCCCAAGCTGACAACAATGTCTGCACCATCTTACCACGTTTGCAATAAATACACCAGAAACATCTGCTGCATAGGTCCAAAAACGCTACCAACAGTCAAGTCTACTTTTTTCACACATGTTGAGACTGTTTCTGTCCAACTGATCTAAATCTCCTGCATTTAGTATCAGATATTTCTGAAAGAGAATCGGAGCAAGCCACACTGAACATCCAGAAGAGAAGTCAGGAGTAGCTGACTGCATCTCTCACTGCCTGCAGATACAAATTTAAGCCACTGTCTGGTTTCTCAGCTTCCCAGAACCTGGAGCACAGAGATGTTTTATTTAGCTCAGCATACATCTGCCTGTTAGTCTCAACATTTGGCACACATGCTTCCTTTGAGCCTAAATAAGAAAAGTCTTGACAAGAAACATGCATAGAAAACAGACTCCACAAGATGTTCCAGTATAATATACTGGCTCCTCACAGTCAAATAAAGAGGTTCCTAAACCAAAAAGCTCATTTCCGTTGGGTTAATATTGCTAATGAAATTGAAGGTGTTTTTGAACAGTGATTTTAAAAGCACATGAAAACATGATGGCTGTCTTTAGTATTTACTGATAAAGAAAATACGTAGGCCTTTTCATGCATTCCCAAAATAGCTGTCCTGACAATGCTGTTCATCTCAGTGTGACATTAAGTTGTTTTTCAAATTCAAGAAGTCCTTTTTTTTTTTCCTAACAACATCAGTGATTGCAATTCAAGAATATTTTCTGGGATAAGCTCTTGCCTTTAGAAACCCTTCTGAGAAGAAGACCATGCACTGCAGCATCCTGGAAATCTCAGAAGCACAGAAATATGAACATACGCTCAAAGAGCAAGTCTCACTTACAAGCTCACTTGTATTGGGCAAAGGCTGGCAAGAAAACCATTCCACAACTCCCTCACAGGGCAAAAATGAGGAGAAAGGTCCTTGCCATGATATTTAGTGTGACTTCAGAAACACTGTGACATTTCTATGAACATCAGTATAAAAAGGTATACTTGGTGCCTGAGGGTATTGTAAGGCTTGATTAAGTTAATACCCAACTCAGTGAAAAAGGGCAGACAAACCCAGGCACTATTCCTACGCTCTGACTTAAACTCTGTTTTGAATATAACATGTAAATTAAACTCTGAACAAGGATGACTTTTCCTACACAAACCTTCAACAGCCTTTGAGCACTTCAGACAGCAAAGGCTGCAGGTATGCAAAATATCCATACGCAAGGGTACATATTGTCAGCTCACTCACAGGCAGCATAAGCTGGGGAACAACACCAAGACTGCATTTCCTAACATTAATTATCTGTTTCGTGCCACATCAAGAGGATTTTTCAATGTTCTCTTTTCTAGAACTATTTCCTTGCTGTTCTTCCTCTCCTGAGCAGAATACAACTGTAATCCAAGTTCTGTAGGCTGATATGAAAGACAGTAAAATTTCCAGTCTTTCTTTCCTCCCTCACTGCTTTTCTGCATGGGTTGCCTACTTTGAAGCAGAATTTTGCCTTTTTCATCAAAATTTAGATTTATTGACTCTCGAAGTCTCACAATGACCTCTAATTTTCCCTTACAGGCATGACCACAAAGGCTCTCAGGCTCCATATCTGCCAAGAACAATCAATACTGTTTGATAAAAACCAAGCTATGGACCAGAGCAGCCCTTACCTCTGCCTAGCTCAAAGATTTTATGCAGTTTCAGCTTGTTCCTGGGTGAACCAGCTCCTGAGGAATTAAGAGTTCAAATCCAAATGCTCCTGCACCCTTTTTTGCTTGGGTACGTTGCCTCAGGATATACTGAATTTTGGTCACAAGGAGGTTAAAGTTGCCTCAGTACATAGGATGTGCTGAGCAGTGAGCTGAAGGAAAATGAAATTATGCTGAAGCTTCATCAGAGCAGTCACGTGATTGTGCTTTAGTCTGTAACTCCATTTCTGCCACAGCCCTAATGAATATATCCATGTTAGCCACTGTCAGCCTCATACCAGCTTTGCCATTAGCCCACACTGCGATGACTTTCCGCTAATTAAGTGGAATTCATCTGACATGATGACTAAACTCTCCTTTTCTAGACAACAACTCAGAAATGGGCTGAATGTAAGGATAAGGAAAAACTGTGGGTAAAGGAAGGTGCACAGAGAAAAACCATGGGTATAATTCAGCTTCCATTGGCTGCATGAAGTTTTCAAACTTTATCAAGGACTTCAGCAGCAACTTAGCGTGGTCACTGCTGTCCCAAGGCAAGAGAGAAAGGAGGGGCTGCAGAGCAACCCCTGGCCTGAGGCCTTTGTGAATTAGTGCCGGGCCCTCCCAAGGCTCTGCTCATTTACAGCACGATTCCAAGAGGCATTTCTCTGTGTGAGCCAATTTAAAAATCAGTGTAAAACGTAAAAATAATGACCTTTTGGACTAGTAATATTTACATTCGCCTGCAGTTTAAGTCATTGAGAATAACAGAGAATTAGGACGTCTGGTCTTGTAGGTGAAGTGAACTTAGTTCAAAGACCACTACGGCCTCAGAGCAGCCTTCTTGTCACCTCCTCCCATTTTCTTCCCTCTTTGAAAACTGAGACAGCACACTAAAAGCTGTGGCAAATGCTCTTCATTTGTTCTATCTAGCAAGTGGCTGTGTTTGAGATTCATATCTACAGAAAAGGCCCGGAACATGCCACAGATCCATCAACATTTTAGAAGGTGAATGAATAAAGTACTTAGAAAGCAGAGCAGCTGTTTCAATTATAGCATTAGCAGCCCAAGCCCTAAGCACTCAGTGCTCCTGGAAGCCCAAGGGTGGGTAGGGAACAGAGCCATCTCTACAGATTATAATTAAAAGACCAAGGCCAATTGCACATTCAGAACAAACAGGCAGCAAATGCTTTGGTTGCAGTTGGTCATTTTCTGTTTCAGCCTTCCAGATTTTTGCTTTTGCTTTGCAAATGTGAAAAAACCCCTTTCAGAGTATGCCAAGTACAAGTAACTCCAACAATCCCATCCTGCTCTTTATATGTTTTGCAATTTCTACTGCATGTCCTCTCCCCTTCTTCTTTCACAGGGACAAGTTTATATCCTGAGGCTCTTAGTGGCTGCAAAATATTCATTTCCAAGCAGGTAATGTCCCATGTAAATCATCACCCCAGTGCAATAAAACAAATGGTAAATCTATATTTTGTATTTCACGCCTGCTTATACAAACCGTGTAAATTCAAGAACTTGCCTTATAACTTTTTTTAGTTAGACATCTAAGTTCTCAGACAGCAATGATTATATGGAAAATAATGGAATTGGCTCAAAAGCACACACTGAGATTCTTCCCTTGGGAATTTCTGTTCAACCACACACCACTGAGTGGACAAACAAAGCGAATTCAATTTTACTAAACTCTGACAAAAAAAAAAAATCAGGTTTATTCCTCTGACCATACTGATGTATATGAGCATAATATAGTTACTTCTGGAATAAGACCTGCCACTGTTTTAAGAGAGCACTATTGCATAAGGTAATCTCCTGAGCCAGGGAAAGATATTCTGAAATCCTCAATACACCACTAAATAAAGCTTCAAGAAGTCCACTTTTTATGAAAGGGGGGAAGCAAAGATGCAACACACAGGACTACAAGACTTTGCTAAAGGCCCCCACAAACTGCAGCCTGAGGTCGAAGCAGTGAACGTGGTACCCTGTCTGAGCAGCAACACTCTTTCCAGGATGGATGGACGGGGCAGGCCACCCTCTACCAGAAGCCCTGAACTCTGTCTCCGTAAACATCCCACTTTAAGTAACTCAGACATGAATTGTGCCAGTAGAAGAGAGATTTCTTAACGCTACAGGAGGAATACTTCCAGATACTTTGATAAGTGAATGTTAGATGGATAGCTTAGATAATGGCCAGTATGGACTGGAGCAACTGACATATAGGGAGAAGCCAAGAGAGTTGGGATTGTTGAGCCTGGAGAAGAGGAGGCTCAGGTAGCATCTTATCATTATGTACTAATACCCTGGTTTGGGCTCTGCCTTGAGCAAAAGGGCTGCACTAAACGATTTCCAGAGGTGCCCTTCAACCTCAACCATTCTGTGATCTTGCTCAGGTAGATGATGTTCCCCCGGCTAAGGATCTTTTTCTTCACTATTGATTTCTTTAACAAAGCATGCTGAATTACTGGTGCTCCCAGATCAATGCTACTGGAGGGTCAATAGTGGGCACATCTTCAATTTTCCCTTTTCAGCTATAGACTCAGAGCTTCACTTGAATGAACTTAACATGCACTGAAACAGGATACATGAATAAGAAAATGCATATTATTATCAGCTTATTGAAGTAATCTGTGCTTTGTTCATGTTGATGAAGGGCTTGAAAATGCAAAGAGCTAGAAGAACACCAAGAGCTATTAATGAAGCCTGTGTCAAATGTTTAAGACCTTTTTCCCCTCTAAAATCAATTTCAGAGTGAAAGAAACATTTTCCTGTAAAATGTGCAAAAGTTAGTAAGTCTCAAGCAGCTGCTCCCTGGAGGGAAGCCCTTCAGGCCCTGTTAGACATCCTGCTCTGCATTTGGTTTATCTTTGTTGGTTTTTTTTCTTTCTGGTCAGAATTCTCTATAAACAGAAGGGGAAGGAAGAAAGGAGAAAAGGTTATTTCTTCTTGTTACTTTGTGCTAGCAAAGGGCAACATTCAAAACTCTGAAACGTATAGGTGTCTTTGTAAGCAGGGCACTAGAGAACACGGGCAGTTCATATCCAGGCCAGAAAATTCATCTCTTGGTGATTGAGTCCAAGAGCAGGAGCCAGGAAAAAGGATAGAAGGGGAGATGGAAAAGCACAGCACTAGCAAGCAAGGACAGAGGCAGAGTACAGATAGCATGTGGATAAGAGAAAGTCAGCCAAAAAATATGCAACAGGACTAGCTGTCTCTGACACAGAATCACAGAATATGCTGAATTGGAAGGCACTCACCAAGTTTATCGAGTCCAGCTCCTGGCCTTGCCCAGAACACCCCAAGGGTCACACCATGTGCCTGAGAGCGTTGTCTAAATGCCTTTCGAACTCTGTCAGACTTGCTGCTGTGACCACTGCCCCGGGGAGCCTGTTCCAGTGCCCAACCACCGTCTGGGTGAAGAACCTTTTCCTAATACCCAAACTAAATCTCTCCTGACACAACTTCAGGCCATTTCCTTGGGTCCTGTCCCTGGATACCACAGAGCAGAGATCAGTGCCTGCTCTTCCTCTTCCCCTCGTGAGGAACTGCAATGATGTCTCCTCTCAGTCTCCTCCAGGCTGAACAGACCAAGTGACCTCATATGGCTTCCCCTCAAGGCCCTTCGCCATCTTTGTGGCCATCCTCTGGACACTCTGTAATAGTTTAATGTCTCTCTTGTATTGTGGTGCCCAAAACTGCTCACAGGTCTCAAGGTGAGGCCACATCAGTGCAGAGCAGGACAATCCCCTCCCTTGGCCAGCTGGTACAATGCCCCAGAGGCAGCCAGGACTGTGACCACATTCTCACTGCAGCTGTAGTTTGTGGTTTACATGAGATGAGAAAACAGGTGCTCTTTGAGCCCTTCTGGTCAACTGTCCGAAACAACAGCCTAGCACGAGGCAAGCAAACCAGTGCATTTAAATACTTAAATGCCAGCATGGATTGACTCTTTCACTAAGCAAACTCCTGCCTCAGCCTTGTTTTGTTTTCCCTTCCTCCAGCCCTTGGGATGTCAGAGTACAGCCATGAACCAAAAGCAAAGAAACGCTCTGTGTGCTATTCAACGTTCTCTAAAGGACACCAGGCAATCTGTGAAACGTTTCAGGAAGAAAGTCACTGAAAAAAGAGTGGAGTGATCTTTCTAGGGTGGAAAACTGAGCTGAACAAATTACAGTCCAGAAGAGACCTCAGCTGTTGTTCTTTCGCCAGTATAATCCTTATGAATAATTGTGTACTTACAAACCTCACAGAAATATCTGGTAATATCAGAAAGAGCACATAACTGTAACTTAAAGGTGTGAATCAGAAAACCTATCTAAAAATGCCTGAGGAAAAAAATACTATAAAAGAATTTTAATAGTGACTTTCAACATAATTTACTGGGAAATGAGGGGATGAAGATGAGGACTCATGAGAAAGGAAAAGAAGAAAGAATGGGAACAGGGCGAAGACAGCAGATTAAAGACAGGACACAGCCTCCTGAAATAAGCAATCTCTGTACAAATGGGTGAGACTAGTGAACTTCAGTACATTTGCAGAGAGGAAAAAAAAAATTCCATTACAGCAGAGAGACCAGAAGGCACAGACTAATGCCCCAGCTCTTACAATCCTACTGATTTTTCCCAGTCTTATGTTCCTAACTTCAAGTCACGTGCGTTACTCAGGCAAAAGCTGATGGTGATCAAAAGCTATTAGAAGCAAACAACCTTTTAGGTTCAGAGAGTTCAGCAGGGTCAAAGCCTTATTCCCCCTCCTTTTTCTTTCTTTTTTTTTCTTCTGAAACTGTCAAGTCTCTAGATAACCAGCCCTGATATTTCAGAGGTTATGACCTCTGAGGACAAACTTAAATTCAATGTTGGACTATTGCTTCAGTAGCATCTCTAAATTCTACTGAAAAAATCTGCTAAATAAAAAAAGAAACCTCTATTGTCACACAAATAAATAAAAACATTATTGGAGTTCAATAATCACTCATCTCTAAACTTATCCTAAAGAAAAAATTATGTCAATATGAGGATTATGCATCGACAATGAAGTCAAGGTGTCCACAGAAAGGTATGTAGGGGCCAGAGCAGCTGGAGCGACAGTGAAAAGAAGTCAGCCGAAGCACAGAGAAAAGGAAAACTTCTAGGGGCAGGAACATGAGACAGACACAGACCTAACTGCAATAGACAAGGATGCTCTAATCCCATTTATGTGATGTCTGCTGAAGTACAAAAGCTGATGAATCATATTTTCACCCTTTAGCTATTCTTTCCCCACTTCAGGGTGAGGTTATCTTGAACATTCTGCTGGGAGTCTGTGCAGACTGTGAAGACTAAATCAGTTCCTTGCTACTAAAATTCTTCCTGTAGCTTGTGGTTTAAACATAGCGGCAGGAAGACACCTCTGAGTAAATGGGATACTTAGTCTCCAAAGAGGCTAGTTCCACTTAATGAATTTGAACCAGCTAAAAAAATACCAGAAGGATACTAAATGTCTGCAGTCTTCGGAATCATGCCTGAGGAGTGATGAAAATGGGCAGGACTCTGCTCCTGACCAGATCTAGGGTTACCACCAGCTATGCTCTATTGCACCAGCCACCCTGAGTGGGGTAACGAGAAACTCGGCAAGCAAATTTGTACAGGTTTCCCACCACGGTTCAGATTCTTCTCTAAATTATTCTTTTTCGTCTGAATGGATTTACCTACCCTTAGCTCTCATGCAAAGACATTTTCTTGACGGGGGCTTTGAGTGCCATGACTCAGTTTTCTCCCAAGTTGTTTTTCCTATGCACATTTTCTTCATCTCTCTTCACTTGCAAAGAGCAGAGAACTGGAGCCGAATCATTTATATTCCACAGAGGTGTGGGAATAATCCATGAAAGCAACAGGTGGTCTGAACAGCACTTTGAGACGTTCTTTCAGCCAAGGCGGCTAAAAAGAGTGTGCACAAGCTGACATCAAACAACAGCTGTGTCCAGCCTGTGCTAGACGCTACAACTTGGAACATTCAGCAAGAACTGCCAGCAGCAAAACCTAGCGCACGTTTGTAAAGTTTTCCTTTAACAAGCCCGCCCCTGACCCGCTAGGGATTCCACCGACCAATTACTGGGGAAAGGATTCCAACAGTATTACTCAACCTCACAGTCTGGTGTGAAATTAGAGATGAATTCACCATTACCAAAAGAATTTTGTCTTTCAATCAGTCACATTAAAAGTCTCAGCTGCAGATGCATTCTTCTTTTCATGGGATGACAAAGGAAAGTTGAGCTGAAATTCTTCTGGCAGCACAGATGTCTCTTTAAAGAGAGAGTCTGGATGGAAGAAGGAATTCTCATCTTTCAAAGCATGTGAAAACACATGAAAATAATATTGGGACACCAAAAAAGATGTAGTAAACAGAGAATAATTTTTCACCAGAACTTCTCTATTTAGAACTGTATCACTGCATATAAGACAATGAGAAGCAGGTATTTTCAGTTAAAGGGAAAATCTAAAAAAAAAAAAAAAAAAAAAAAGCAAAATTGCAAAATTGCACATCACAAACAGTTATTCAGAGACTCCTGACACATGAGGATTCCTGGGTTCCAAAGATTTGTATTAAGAAGCAAAAAAGAAGCCTTGAATCTTAGCTTTGGAACAAACAAGCAAAATTAAAATAAGTAAAATGATACATCAGTGGACATTTAGCATTATTTAGATAGTTCCTTTGGATCCTTTAGGAGACAAATGAGATCTGGTAATTACAATTTTTATTTTATTTTGTCACTGGAAACAACAGATGACTAACATAGGTATGCTCCTACAAAAGGCTTCAAAATAATTTCACAGAAAAAAACTTCCAAACAGGCAAATCATGAAACTGGCAAAAACTGGTTTAGATCTGGATTCCACTAAATCAGAAATATCATTAGATGAGTATACTCTATTGCATTATAAACAATAACAGTTTCTAGTAATATTGTTATGGCAAGAGTTCCCATCCAATGCTGAGTTCTACAAATCACTTTTCCTATAGCAACAGCACGATATGGTCTTTGACAGTGTTATGTTGCTGGTAGTTTTGTGATGCTTTTTATTCGTAGATGAATTTTGGCCAGCAAGCAGAGTCTGCTCTCTTTGATTTTTCCAGCATCACTTCTCAAGGGGAAACAAACTGCTTCCTGAGGCAAGGACATTTGTACTTTGATCAAAGTTCTGTGAAAAGATAATTTTCAACGTATTTGAGCCTGCGTCTGCTCAAGAACCCATGCTGTAGGATGAAAAGCAATTTTCTGAGCATAAATTCAGGCTTCAGATCACCAGCTTCTCCTTTAACAAAAAACTAATGTGGAAAGCCTCAGTATCATTTGCTAACTTGCCAAGATTGTACTCATTGTACTTAAAATGTGCGAGTCTTGAGACCACTGCATATACACACACACACAAATATTTCAGTAATTCAAGACTAAATGTATGTGTCCTATCCTTCTGGTTGACTCACTCAGTGAACAATGCCAATGTTAAATTGTTTAAACTGTTATAGATTGCAAAAAGTGAAGAACAAAATATTGAAAAATATTAAACGTGTATTTACCACAACATCTTTTGGAAGATTAAGGGAGTGCATTGTCTGTCTCCAGTCAAATACATGCAACAACCAAAAGATACTGATTTCACAGCTACCTCAAAAGACATCTTAAATGATGTTCAAAATGAGGAGACAGAAAAAGAGAGTGAAAAGAATTAATTTCTATTAAGGGAATGGTAATACCTGGATGCTCTAACCAAGTCAGAGGCTCTGTTGTGTGGAAGCCTTGGTAGAGATACTGTGAGGTACACCTGCGCCAAAGTTCTTGAACTATTTGGAGGAGATGAGGAAAGGCTGCAGGCCTCCACTCTCTCACAATCCATTACTGTCGGAGAGCAAGTACTGGCACTGCTATTTCTCACATTTTCATCATCCACTCTGTTCCAATTTGAAAACCTGTTCAAGCTGATGCTCCTATTTCCTTAGGCTTTTGTTTTGAAAGAAGAAAATAACTTGCAAAGTTTCACTTTGGGGAAGCTTTATGCGTAAGCTCTAGTACAATATTCTCAGCCCCTCGTGGTCACCTTTACCTTTGCTGTGTTGGACTGACACGCCTGGCTCTGTTATCTTCAGAGCAATTATGGACTGGAGGCAGCACTGCAAATGTTTGCTCACTGCCCATCAGCCTGACCTAGCTACGACCTTTACGGCAACGTTTTATTAAGAAGCAGAAAGCAAGGCTGGTATCCAACATCTCTTTATTCCTTGGCCTATCCACCAGCGCTGCAAACAAGAGCACCAAGTACTGTCAGATGCGAGGGAGATCGCTGTGATCTGGGCACCAAACAGAGGCATCTCAAAAGTGAGCACTGAAAAGTGATTGAACTTCACTCCAGGCAAAATCAGGGATGAACACACACCTGCTTCACTGGGACAGCAGTCAGACAAACATTCATACCACCTGGGTTCATTAAGAGTTATGCCAAGTTCACTGACTCATTTCAAAATAAACTGAAGAGTCTTCGATTAAAAATAATTTCTGATCTGTGCAACAAATGACCAAGTGTTCAAAATATTTCAGTTTTCTTCACACAAAGAACACATAATTTCAATTTACTATTTAACTTCTGCTTACTCTAACCTAGTTCTTCAGGGAACAGTGCACCAGCTGATCCTCAACTTCACCAAAAACACCCATGATCAACCAAGTCAACCCATTAATTGCAGTACTTCATACATCTATATGGCATTTAAGCATACACCCACACACCAAAAAGATCAGCATTGGGCATAGCCTTGACACCTAAAGCCCTCAAAGATCACATTTGCAAACTATGACTTCCAGTAGCAGCATCTTGAAGCTCTTTGATTTAAGACACTTAAGAATCGGACTTTTCCAGCCCACAGCAAAAAGCTCTTGCACAATGAAGCACCACACATGATGCTATACAACAGGGCTGAAACAGCAAAGTGCTCACAGGACATTAATTAGCTCTAATTGAGCTGATCTCCCAACCTGTGCCTGACACCACTGTGCACTTTCTTTTAAACCTTTTCTGTGAGAAAGCCGTTGTAGGTAATCCAGAGCCAGTCCTGTAAACACCTCTCTCCATCAGGTTCTCTCATAATTAAATACCAGAGAGGGCACCTGCTGGGCCTGTTTTCCTCCATACAGTTCTGTGTTCAAAAAGCCTTCTGCTGTTAATCAGCACTGATTACCAGTCTCTCTGGCAGTAATTGGTGTTTCATGCTGCAAACCACAGCTCTGGGAGTCATACAAAGTTTCAGTAGAGGGCATGACCCCTAATAATCCTGGCATAATCCTGTTGTCTGATGCACGTGGATCCACCCCAATACCACAACAGTTAGTTAATGCTCACAGTACTGTAATTTGACAGAATGAAAGCAAATTTTGTCACTTTACAAAGCATTAGAACATGTCTTTCTGTAACACATCTTGCTTAAAACCTCAGGGCAGTGAACTAAAACCAGAAATGTGACGCTTTCAATGTCAAACTCAGTTAGTGAGTGAATGTGCTGACAAACACAGCCCTTGAAGCCATTGACTGGGCAATGCCTCCCTGCTCTCCTCAAGTTTTGATTACTTAATGAAATTTTTACATCTTTTCTTCCCTCAGAATAAGCAGCATATGTTGAAGAATTCTTAAAAATAATCTTTCCTTCAAGTGAAACAGTTTTCCCTCTAGTAAAAATGTATTGTTACCTTCAGTTTCATTGTAACACGGGAAAAAGAAAGTACTGAAAAATTCAATGTAAAAGACGTGTTTTTAAGGGTGAGATCTCCCACAGTACAGCAAGGACATAACACAGTAAAATAAAAGTGGTTGTTACTGGATTTTTAGATTTTTGGAGCAAGAGGATGGGACTGAATGCTTACCTTCTTTTCCCAATTCTGCCAGAAGCCATAAAGCCAAATGCTCAATGGGTATTTTATGTTCTACAAAGAAAAGGCTGGAAAAATATGCTGTACAAATTAAATACCTAAGGGAGGTTACCCTAGAAGAAAAGATCTTAGTTTACAAGTAAATCTTTAAATTAATCATGTTAACAGATGCATTTCTGCTTACTGCTTGTGAATTTAATAGCTCAGTGTTAGGGAAAACTGGAAATAAAAACAACAATTACAGATAGCTCTAACATCATTCTGCTTTTTGAGTGACTATGAACATGAATCAGTGCTCTTACTGAGGAGGGGGAAGTTGTAAACTGTTTTGTCCATATCCCTTTCAACACAGACATGAAATTATGCTAATTTTTGGTCCAAAATCAGTCTGTTCTGTACAACTACACCCAGGCTGCTTGAGATCCCAAGGGTGCTGGTAGTAAGGGTTTTTCAAAAATTTGTCTTTCCCAAAACTCTGCAAAACTCTGCTGGTGAATGCCAAGAGCAGTCTGGCTAAAAAGATGGGCACTTGAGTTGAAACCCCCTTTTTTCTGTTTAAAGGTCAAATCAAAATCCCACCTCAACCATCAGCATGATGTCATTCCAAAATGCACTCATCTGTGGTACATGCTTCTATACAGCAAAGCAAGCAAAGGGGTGAGACAGGCACTGTTCACTGGGAAATCCACCTGCAAGTCCCCAGTCCCTGGCTCAGCCAGCATTCAGCACTGGTTACCCAGAGCTGGTTCTGAGATACACAGCATTGGCTGCGAGAGCTCTGAACTGCAAGCTGAGTTTTGCCCCATCAAACCACGCGGGTTGTAACTCATGAAAATGCTACTGGTCGTCAGAAGCAGTTTTCTTTTATTTCTGTCTCTCTCTTCTTCAGCATCTTCTCTTCTCCCTTCCCTTCACCCAGTGTTGATGGTGCGATGAGGAGAAGTAGATCAACACTTAGGTACAATCAGGCAATAAAATTGTCTTCCAACTTTGTTACTTTTTATTAAAATATAATTATGACTTCATCCAACAGCCAAAAGGTTGAAAGTAAAATTTGGTCACTGACTCATCTCTCTGTGAAGAATAGAGAAAATACAGAAGGTTTTTATTCAAGGGTTTTGTTTTGTTTCTTTCTTCTCTCATGCCTGTCTTTCATTACAAGAAGATCAGGCTTTTCCTTATGCTGGAAGACTCATTAGATGGTAGGTTATCACTCCACAAAAGCCATAACCTTTCTGTACAAGCAGCCCTGAGGGAATATTAAGTCAGCAAGACACAACATTTGTTTTCAATTTCCGAGAAACAAGGTTTAAAAAAGAATCATTTTGCAAAAATAGTCTTTCTATTCATCTGGAGGCTGGAGAAGCTGCAGCTTCCTGCGATAAGGAGATTCCTCCAGACTAAAAGATAAAGAAAAATTTGGTTTTATGAGAAATACAATCCTATGCCTTCCTTTATAAAATGTCGGGTGGGAAGGGTGGGAAAATGAAATTCCTCTTAAAAATTGTGAGTATAGGCAACACATTTTCTGCACTCATCACCTTGGGAAAGCTAAGCTAATTCTGTGCCTGCCGTGATCCCTGGGTGTTGCTGAGGTGATTCAATGAAGGCAGAGAAGCCCCAAGAGATTGGGAGGGAGTTGTCAACATGGCAGTGACAAAAAGCCTGATGCCAAACTGGTCACTGGAAGGGAGACTGCAGCAGCAACATGAGTTATAGGCAAGCACAGGGGAGCCCTGGGAAAGAAGAGCAACTCTTAGGAGAGCCTTGGATTCTCTTCACACCGCTTGTCCCTGTAGCATCTCCAAATTTGCACCTGACAGAGATGATACCCAATGCTCCCTTCTCCTCGCTTTTTGGATCCAGGTCAAGTTCTGTAGCTCTGAAGAGGATCAGCCCAAGAGCACACCCCATATATTTTGTCAGAGTTATTCATTTTCTGCTCATGTCCTTTCCTCAAGTACCACAGACCACTGTGCAGATGCAGGTGAAATGAGGAGACACGAAGGATGGGGGCTGTGAAGCAGAGAGTGATGATTTCAATCTCCCGAGCTTTTACAACACAGAGCAACACTCATTATTTCAGCACTTGCTCAATTTTGTATTACTATCTTGCTATTCTTGCCATTCTCTCCTGAAAACCGTGCTGGACAATTTCAAGCATATGTTCTTCTGGAGTTCACACAATGTGCCCTGAGCAAGTCTGCAATGAAAGCCCTCTACGTGTAATGATACGAGAGCAAGGAGGTCTAGTCTACACTGTAGGATCTCGTAAAGTATAGAGGGAAAATGATCTTATTCATTCTCCTTCTGAACTTTTCAACTCCTGAGAAAATGACTCTGCGTCCAGCCTAAACAGAAGTGAAATGTTTCAGCTGCTTTGATTACAGCACCATGTTGTCTGGGAAACACGGGCTTAGAGAAGGTATAGACGGGTTTCTCTTAGGATATCATTAAACTCCTTTTGCATGACAGACTTGAGTACCAGGAAAGAATAGTTTCCACGGGAAGCACAGGGAAATTCAGAAACTGATCTAAACACAAAGAAAGTCCAGAGGCTGTCAAAACCAGTGCGATTTATACCACCACTTGACCTTCTCCTTGGACACATTAGCAAAATCTAAATGGCTGGATTCTCCCATGTGGAGTGTTCTGCTTTAAGACCTTCAGATTCTTTGGTATCATCATGAAGCTGCCAATGAAGCAAACATTACCAAGTGATAATAGAAGTTAAGACAAAAAGAAGAATACAAGGAATATAGGATAGGGGATTGCTATATTTATATGTCGGAGTAATCTGTCCTCTGCCACAGACGACACCTTCATCAATTCCTCTTTGCACACACAAACAACAAATTCATCTCCAGTTATATATATTGAGGGACTCCACTGAGGTGGACTGCACCGTCTCTGATATCAGCCTTTTCCTGCTGATAGAAATAATTTGATCTTGCTCACAGCACCGGAATTCTGGAAAGCTGCTGAGAATTGTTCACTCCCACCAAGAGTTCTGAAAAGATCAGGACATATAGGCCACAGGATAAGACTAAGATCAGCATTTGGGTGCTCAGAATTATCACTCGTTTTTGAAAACCAAGGCAGGATTTGTTAATGCCGATCTATTTCAAACTTGTTAAAACTCTCCATTTCTTTCTTTGCCTAGAAAAATTCTAGATGAGGGAATATGGATAAGGCAGAACATCCAACAGTGCAAATTAGCTNTTTTTTTTTTCCCTCTTGGCATGAGACAGAGAGCTGAATTTTGTTTCCTGGGACTTTGGTTTTTTTCCTTCTTCTCTTCTGAACTGTTTCAACAACATCAGAACACATCAGGAGAATTTTCTCCCCGAGGCCCGGGGGTGGGCCCACGCCCTCACCGACCAGCTCCGAGGAGGAGAGAGACCACACCTACAGAAGGACTCTGAAATCTTCCCAGGTTTCTCTCTATAGCGAGGGTTTTAATTCATTATTTAGCATCATTATCCTTTTCCTGTGTGTTTGTTAAAATAAATAGTTTTTATCTCTTTCACTTTCCTTCGAGGAAAAATTTCCTTTTTTCCCGAACCCTGTGGGGGGGAAGGGTGGTTGTAACCTGGTTTTCTCTCAGGGGCTATATTACTAGATTTTGGCCAAACTGGCACAGTAATATAAGGTCAGCATATATGCACCTGGGGTAAAAAGGATGTGCAAATTTCCTCAGCAGTCCTTAGACATACCAGGGTTTGGGATTTTAGTGCCAAAATACTGAAAAATCCTGCTTTGAAAGTGTACAAGTAAATAGTAGCACCACAGAATTTAAAACTTGAGAAAAATTACAGACATCTCCAAAATGACTGAATTCTGCAGTCCTAAATGTATAAGGAGAGACTTAATCTAATCTAAACTCTAAACTAATCTAATTTAATCTAATCTAACTCTAAATCTAACGTCTTCTGTTTCTATTGTTGAAATATTAAACATTGAATAAAGGCTTCTAGTTTGGCCTTACCATGCATTAAGAATGACAGATTCTGCTTTCAATCATGCTAACATTAAAAAGAAGGCCAACAACCATAACTGTTTCAGTCTGGGTTTAGAGCTGTTTAACAACATACAGAGCAATGACACAACAGCTGTACTTAAAAATACAGCGCCCCTAAATTGAAAAATCACACTACGGAAACAGAATGAAAAATTATTAACATGATTTGTTCTCCCTGTCATTTAAAAAGAGACTTGTTTTTCCACATTTAAGAAAGCCAAGATAAGATCTTACAAACAAAAACTGTTTTATGCCAAGCAGTTTAGGTGAGTGTTTTGCCTATGCAAAAGCTCTAGCATTTAGCATATAAACACAAACTCCTTCCACACAGCTCTAGGAAAAGTAGGAATCACCTCAGAGAAAGATTTCATGTAGTTCTGAATATCCTGTCTTTCAAGATATTTAATGACTTTCCTCTCTTTCAAGATATTTAATGACTTTCACACATATGTTTAAAGCAGAATGATCGCAATCAGGCCAGTGCATTTTTTCACAAGGACGAAGAATTAACTACTCACCATGCCAGCAGTCAATTTCATGTGAAGGAAAAGGTAAGTAACCATTTTCATGAAATCAAACTATGAGTTACAATGCCAAAATTATAGTGGAACAGTTCACAGATGCGATCTCAATCAGTCAATTAAAAAAATAAAAGGAAAATTACAGAGGTATAAGAAGTGTCCCTGGTGCTTCCTTAAGTCCTGTCTACTGAACTGCTGCTCAGATGAGCTCTACAATACAGCCAGCCAAGATCTTTAAAAGAAATAATTTCTTTTCAAGAAATGCTGTTCTGTTTAAGCAAGAGTTTTTCCTATGAACATATTGTTCAGCTGGAAAATTTAAATGCCAGCAGAATCTGTTCTGAAGAAGAAAATCCCCTTCTCCACTCCCCCCAAAAAAGAAAAGACACAGTAAAATGAAACTGTGGAATGACAAAATCGCTGGATAAGAGCTCAGGCAAAGAATGATGCATGGCACTTTTGCAATTCCTGTATACCAGAATCTATTCACAAAAAGCTTACAATAACTATGAGTATAGAGACTACTTTCCAACGTATCTCCTGAATTTCATTTTTTGGGAATTTTGGGGATAGATTTCCATCCAGTCTGAGTTTTTCCATGATAAGTAGTTGTCTCAGGCCAAGCACACACACAGAAAGTTCACAGGTTAATTATTTTCTCTGGTTTGTAGTTTGGGACAGGTCTCATACATCCACACCTAATTACTTACCCGCTTCTGCTCAAAAAAGATTTGAAATACACTCCTTTCTGCTAGGTATGCTTTTAAAATTTTCTCTTTAAATGCCTCTAAATGCTTTGGGCTACAAAAAGAGGCCCCAAAGTTATAAATATTCATCGTATTAGTCTAAACACAAACTACAGGTAGTCAAAAAATAGTATACAGGTTTTTTGAAAGCTTCCACAAACTTTTATATTTTTCTGTCAAAATCCAGTATTTCACAAAACCTCAGAGTATCAATTTTTCCTAGCAGCTCTAATAAAAACGACAACTTTTAGCTCCAGAATCTGTTTGTGTCTTCCTCTGGAAACAGTGCACTAAGATGAAACCTCCACAGTGATCTCTTTCTTTCAGCACACAAAGTTTAAGAGGATTTTGTGTTCTTCTGATCATTCAGGTACTTAGCAGTATGAGGCAGAGGTTGCCTTCAGATGTGTGAGCCAAAGCCTGTCTCCTGCAAAACAGAACTGACCCACCAGTAGGATATGGCTTAACCATGGCACAAGTCACGAAGGCAGGCCAGTCTCACATTAGGAGGGCCTTGAACTGCTAGAGGACAAAGCGGTGATATCTCTGCCCTCGTTTTTATGAGTGACAGCTGTGGGAAATTCTGCTGCAGTGGTCAGGGCAGCACCCTGCCCAGCAGAGCTGAGCCATGCACCGAGTCCCAGGCACTGGACTAAGCTCCATCAGGTTCACAGTCTTGCTTCCACCCTGGCAAAGCCCTCCTCAGCTTCCTAAAGGCTGGGCACGTTCACAAACCCTGCTCACAGGCTATTTCTGTGTGCGTTAGGTACTCCATATTGCTTTCTTCAGAAGTGGTTGATCCACAAGTGACGTAACCTTCACTGGTGTGCTGAGGATTATGTCCATTCTTCGGGAGGTTTGAAGAGATGGCACTTGGTCCAAAGGTTGGGCATTTGGCTACAGAATGTTCTCAATTTAAGACAGCATCAGATGCAATGACCTGCTCATGGATTCTCCATAGAGGCATGCTGGCACCAAGAGCCTAAAACTAACAAACCAGATGCTTTTGCATTTCTTCATAACAGGCTAAGGAGCACTCAAAAGAGAGAACTTGAGATACATCTGCAGTTAATTAAGAGACAAATTCAGAGAGGGGTAAATACCAGGTAGAGATGGAGAATGAAATGCATAAGACATGCTTCAAATTAAATGCCACTGCATAAGTGAGAAACTGGAGAACTGTATTTTGTCTGACCTGTTCATTTGTTGCATTCTCAAGGTTAACATTTATCCATTTTCATTAGACCAGCAACATCACCAACTGCAGTGAGGTTCTAAAAACCATTGCATAAACCAAGAGAATTAATCTGAGATACGCAGAACTTGGGTTCATCAATGCAAACCCAGGCAGACTTTAGCTAATTGTATACATTATTTGTATATTTGTGCCCAGAGTACTCGGGAACAAAAGACGTCATAGGCTTTTTTTTCCTCCCTTGCTATACTGACACTGCACATAATTCTGAACATTCCACAGAAACAAAAAAAAAATCACAATCACTTCTTACTTTTGCTTGTATGTATTTACGTGCTTGCAGGTTCTTCCTGATGCAAGAGGAAAGGGTGATGAACTTTCCACACAAAATATAAAAACAACATCAATGGCACAGTCAAAGAGCTCTGCATAATTTTCCATAGTTGATGATTAGTTGATTTAAGAGACACTGAGTTGGAAAATTAATGTTTTTGAAATTTATAATATGAACATAAACACAAGCAAGTACTTTACTAAGCTGTTCTACAGATTTGGAAACAATCAGTTTACTATCAGGATTTTATAATCTATTTAATGCCAGGATAAGCACAAGTGGGTTTTGTTGCTGTTTTCCTTTCCTTCCGCCACGGAAAAAAGGACAGCTTTTTACATACCACAGCTGACTAGAATTCAAGCATTAAAGTTTAATTCCTGATCATCTTCTCTGTTAGTAAGAGTGAAGAAATGGAGGGGGGACAGAGCTCTCAGGTGGGACCTCCGCAGGTTGTTTATTTGAACATCCGATATGAATTCAAGTGACAAACCCTGAAGAAAGAAGCTCCTATTTCCAAGAACTTCTGCTAGCTCTATCCAAAGCATCACAAACAAACCCCTAATTCCATCAACTAAGCTAACTCTATTGATGCGAAAAAATAATAAAATAACAGCTTGTGCAAATGAAGAGAGAAGTAGCAAACAGCTTTATTAACCTCATTTCCTACTCTTTTTGCTTTTAAACAACAGATAGCGTCCAAATAGCTACACAAACTTCCAGAAGCAACTCGAGACAGAAAAGAAACCACCACTACCCAGTGTAACCTGTTTTTACTGATCATTTCCAAAGGATGGTCAGAGAGGAACTCATGGTCAAACTGCGCATTCTGAGAAAATATCTTCGATAAAAATATTCACACAGCTCAGAACTTGCTACAGTTCAGCTTGATCTCCAAAACATTTACCATAACGCCAGTAGATTAAAATACATCACACCTTCAGGGTTTCAAGCAAAGACTTCCAAGAAGTGTGCAGATGTGTGCAAGTATTTCTGCTTGTAAAATTGAGATGGAAATTTCTGGAGAAGTTCTTCCAAATCCTAGCTCGGAGTTCTTCAATTCCTGGTCACAGAAGGAACCAGAAAGATGAAAGTAAAACTTTACTTTCTCTAAAAAGAGGTCAGCTACAAACCCTGAAATGCGGCAAAATAGAGGGTTGAGCTTGCACTCAAGTTTCTTACATCTGAACTGACCCTGTCTGGCCCCCTTCAGCCACGACAGGTCACAGTTACAATTAATGTACCACCAGGTGCATTACATACATGAATATTGCCCTAGCAGAAGTAACCGTGAAAGTTACTGATCATCTCTCACAAACAGCTGGCAAGAACAAATACAATCCCAGCAGGGTTCAGATGCCGCTGTTGTGCCCGGGACGGTGAGAAACAACATGACTGAAATCCGGAGAAACTGGCTTATTTAATTAATTATAAATCGGTTTTTATAAGTTGAGTCGCCAGCATGGCGGAAGGTTATTGGACCTCTGACCAACCACCATCAGGGTGATTGGTCAGTCCACACAACACCCATTTCAAAATATTTCTCTCAGGATATCATAACAATCCTTTGGAAAAACAGCAGGTGTAGAAACAGAGAAATAGTTTACAAAAACCCTTAACAGTATTTTGTATAGTTCCTGTGAGAAACATGAAGTTCTCACAGAATGCAGCAGAAAGCTGAAAATTTCCTCTGCTAAAGCTTTTCAGTGTCCACAGGGTTCAGGAACAAGTGGGCATAAAGGACACCTGAACAGACAGGATTCCAGCACTTCAATCTGACAGTGACAGCAGCAGTCGCTGTAGACTCCCACTTCCCAAAGCTCTGGAGGACCACAGTTTCAGAAATCTCTCCCCCTGCTTCCTCTCCTTTCCTTAATTAAATTGCAAAGAGTAAATAAGAAATACAGCACATGGAACATTTTGATGTCCTTCAATGAATCTACTGGTCATTTTAAGGCGGTACTAAGATATTTTAAAATAAGGTCTTTGCTCTGGGCTCTGCACATCTTCAGTCAATACAACTTTTTAGGTCATTTTACACAAGGACAAAGCCCAGAAATACACAGCAGGAGTCCAACTTTTAACCAGATTCAGATTCTTTGTCTGAAAAAAAGATAGGGTTCAACAGTACAAACTGAATTTGAAAGACCAAATATTGTGCCTGGATTTTGGCAGTTAAACTAAAAAATAAAGGTAAAATTTGCTCTGAAGTTTATGAAGAAACTTAGACCCTGTTCCTGAAAAATCTTAAGAGGTTTGATTATTAAATGCTGATGGAGAAAAAAATTGACTTTTAAAGGGCAGTTGTAACAGTAAACCAATGTCCGCTATTACACAGTTTTACATGTTCCACACCTTTTTGAGTTCTAATTTCAAGGCAAAAAAAAGTTCTAACAAACAAGAGGTGGGCTAGTTTGGGATAAAACATTTTATTTATGGGGGAGCTAGATGATAAGATGTTATTTTTGTGAGAATATTATGCATCTGCATAAGGTAGTAAAATGAAGATGCTGAATTTTGGTCAACCTTACTGGGAGCAGAGGGTGCGCAATACCCAGCAGGAACAACCCTCAGTTTATATCACTTATAATCCTGTTAACAATAAATTGGGCTTGACCAAAACCATAATAAAGCATTTCCCATAAATGAGATTTTAAAATGTTTACTCTGTAATCTCCAAGGAGCCACTAAAATCACTGCTGTTGCAGGCCTTGCTAAAACCTGGTCCAGCTCAGTAAACCGTATTATTCTGTGTATGGGGAGAACTACACCACTCTGAAAGTAATTTTTGCCTTGGGGATAATTAAATGCATATTGTACCTTAAAGTTACAGCACCAGGAAGCTTTAGTATATTGAACTACTTTAATTAGAAAGCATTTTACATATTTCTTAGCCCCAGTTTGTTTTCTTAAACATGCTGGTGAAAAATGTTAGGGTGACTAAAATTCCCATTTTTCACTTTGCTTAAGGTACTATTTATAAACATTACAATGAATCAGGCCACTGGAGCCAGAACTTCTCACTTACAGACTGGGGAGTAGTTTTTACTTCAACTTCTCTTCAAAGCAAGACCTCTAATCCTCGTGTTTTAGAGGATTTTGCTACACACTAAATACTCAGTCACTGCATGCCAGCAACACACTAGCAACAGGCCAGGAGGAAAAAAATTAGCTTTTTGCTCTGATTAAGCTCCCTCTCAACAGGTGACCATGAGAACTCTATCATGACCATGCAGCCCGACAATTTGGATTAGATGGATCTTTTCAGAAATCTGTATGTTTCTGCATCATTAACGGGACATAGTAATATTAAATGAAACAGGAAGGTAGAGACATCTGGAGCACACAAACAAAAAAAGCAATATGAAGGTGTGGTGTAATCAACTTCCTCCCTCACCCTCCCAGGTGAGCACAGACCATAGCAGTTCACAGCCCTCCCCTCCAAGCCAGGTACTCTGTTCACATTAACATGGCTTGATTCACATCATCTCCCCTTCATCATATTTTTACAGAAAACATCTATTAAAAAACAGAATCAAAGTCTATTTTTGGAATGCTTATCAGAGAAGCCACTTGGGACTCCTGACCATGAGCAAGCAGTGCAAAGAAGCTGTTGAAATGACATTTTAAACTAGGTACCAATTTTGCTTCATGTCCTGAGATGTATACAAAATATGACCTGTAAAGGTAGCAGAATGCAGTGCAGGTAAGGACAGATGTGTCCATCAGAGCCCAGGGAAGCAGCCCCAGGCTCACAGGGCATGGTTACAGCAGGAAAGCAGGGCAGAGAAATGATATGCTGCCCATTCCACTGCTAAGCTGACCATAAACATGTTGAGACCCATTTTGAGACCGCCAAGGCTAAGCACCCCAGAGAGCTGTGCTCATTCCTCCTCTGCCCTACTGTTGTACATTCCTAAATCACAAAGATAGCTGCTCTGAATTAAATACAGCCAGTGAATTTTAGGAAGGCTGAAAAGAATGATGGATTGCAATTTATATGCTGCACGATACCTTCAGTTTAATTGGACATGTGTACTTGATGTTTCTTTCAAATCAGCTCTAACTGTAGATGGATTCAAACGGCCAGCCACTTGATCAGAATGCAAATTAAAATACAATCAAAGAGTGTGAGATGTTCACATTGATCGTGTGGCTTTGACCCATCCACGGGGAATTCAGAGCCATTCAATATCCTGATACCGATGTGTTCAAGTGGTTGGATCCAAGATTTTGAAACCTGATCACTACCTCCAGCAATTTCTGAAGAAGAAAAAATTGCTATTGAAGAGACAACCAAGTAAAAAACATAGGTAAAGATAAGCAGAAGCCTATGAAAGGAGAACCAGGTTAAAAAAAAAAATACAGTCAAATCTGGTGTTGTTATTCAGGTGTGTAGAGCCTTAGGAAATTGCCTCTGCTCTTTGTGCCTTGGTTTCTGGTATCTGCAGGTGGCTGATGGTTATAAGCCTTATACTGTTGTGGTACCGAGACACAAACTTACCAGTTCAATGGTTATTTGGAGGGATGGAAAGCCCAACACTTCCTGTTAGTTTTAAATCACACACCATTTGTGTTTATAACCAGAGTCAGCAGATTTTTAGATAGCTTGCTCAGGCATTACAGCCTGCACCAGGCTGCATTGTGAGACAGGAGATACTGCACTAAATGAAAAAGCAAAGGTTTTGCTGACGCTGTAGCCTAATACCATATTAAAGCCAGCAAGCAAAGAATACTTTTTTATCAGAATGATGTATTTCATGTATCGCATTTAATACCACGTCTCCTGGATTGCAGATGTTTACACAGAATCTTCTTTCTCCTGGGAGTTAGGTGTTCGGGTATTTTTAAGGTTAAAATTAAATATAGGAAGTGTAAAACACTGTACAGTTAGAAACTATGAACACTGTAAGTGCTGCAAAGTGCAGAGAATAAGAGAACAAACCTAAGTTTGCTTTCCTCCTGTTAATAGAAAACAAGTTTAACTCAGTCTTGATCAAAGAATAAAGGTACTTTTCATGCCTTTGTTAAAAAAAAAAAACCAAACAAAGAAAACCATGGAGCATCAAAAAAGGCTGCATCTCATATTGAGAGGCTAATTGCTTTTCAACATTTCCTTGAACTTTGAACCACGTAAATGGACAAATAGCTTGAAAACAAAATGCAAGTTGTCCTTAAATTCATTAAGTCCTTACACAGCACACAAAGCAACCACAAACTTCAGCCTAATCACTGAAACATTTGAATTATTAGTATTTCTATTGCCACAGCATCTTCAAGACACAGCACTGTATTAAGACACTACTCTCGCTCCCCCATTATCCCAGACTTCTGGGATCGAGACGGAGAAGGATCACCACTTTCATCAGGTTTATGTGCACGTACCTGCATTATGCACTGGCACAGAAATGAAGCACACTCTGTTAAAACGTCACATTAGGTCTTTCCAGATGAGGCTGTGTGTCAGCAGCAGCAGGGATGAAACGCTGGGCTGTGCTGTGGCCGTGACATGTGGCACAAGGCGTGACCACCACGGTGTGCGCACCCCAAGAGGAGCAGCCAGCCCAGCAGCGAGGGGGTACAAACATCACTTTGCTGGTCATTTAATGTGTTTGGTTTTCCAGCAGAAAAGTACAAACAACAGAGTGGGCACTAAGTACAAATGGTTTCTGTTACAGGGAGGAAATACTGTGCTTGAGCCCCACATTTCAGCCAGGCTCGTTTGTACCCAAAACACACCCCCTGGGCTATGAGCAAGAGAGATGCTTGAATGTGAAAATGAGCATCCACTGAGTGACACTTTCTGTACACAGCTACTTACTAATAATTTAGAAAAGTGGATGTAATAGGTGTGTAGTCATCTACATCTCCAAAGTGCTCTGCCTCACCATGAATTCATTACAAATCTTCCAGTGTTTGATGTCTTTCTCAATGTCAAATAACCAGTTATCTTTAAAAGTTTCTGGTCATCATCACTTTGGGGAAAAAAAACATTTAAAAATGTGAGGTAAGGTTTTAAAACCTTGAGGTAAATTAACAGCACTTGCCAGTAGTATTAATTTCAAGCCAGATGCATGATTTATGAATACGAGGGAGTAGAAATATCACCAATAAAAATAAAATTTTATACAAAAGGTATGCTTTATAAAGCTCATGGACTACTTAAGGGTACTAGGTACACAAAATAAAGAATTTGAGCAGATAATCATTAACAAGAACCCAAACCGGAGCCTTCCTCTCCATTAACAATTATAAATTAACAGATATTTTAAGGCAATCTGACTATTAACCTCCAATGCAAGAAGGCATTAGTTACAGATGGTAACTCCTGCCTATCCTTATTCCAGAGCTGCAAATTGAAATGTGCTAGTGAACCATGTGAAAGATCATATACTTCTTAAAAAGCCAGTGTGAGAATTTACTTTGCTTTCATTTAATGTCCCAAATCTGATCACTTCTGTAATGACAGGAGATGGAAAAACAAAACTCTGCCACCACCCCGAAAAGATGTTTGTAGCAGAACTCAGTACAAAGGGCACTGATTTACAGCCCTAGAGCACCTGTAGTTAAAGCACTTCTCCAAGGCTGCTTAGGAGAAAGCAGGACTAAATCAAGGCAGACCCTCCCTGAGTCACGGCTGGTGCGGCCAGTCCTGCCTGTGGGGACAAGGAGATCACTGATATTCTGGCAGTTACCCAGCAGAGTTTGGTATATTGGATATGGCAACCTTTGACTTACTTTTGAAGGTAATTGAAGCTGGAGAAAGCATTTATCCTGTAAACATCTCCCATCAGATGGCAAGTTGTTCAGGCAATTCTCCTCAAATATGCTTTTGAGATGGCAATCCACACTGTATGAATCTCAATTCAATTGCACACCATGGGATCATGCTGGATGAAGAATACCAGGATTCCAAAGAGCAGTAAGGGAAAAACATTTATCCCCAGCAGATCAAGCTGTCGAGGATTTGATAAAACACAACGATTCCTTCTCCTTCACAATGACATGCTGACCCTGTGGGTATTTTCTCCTTGTCTCCATCCTCACAGATCACTCTTGTTGATAGAATCGCAATATATGGGGCAGGATGGAACATAAATACAGAGCCAGCAGCACTGGTATCACACTGAAGCTGATCAATAAGAGCACAGAGCTTCTAGCATTTTTGTTTTGTTTTCTTGGGGGTTTTTATTTTCAAAAAATAAAGCCACTCTCTCACTGAAGTTGCACAGAAGGCTGGGAAACAATATCTCTCCTCTCCTGCAGCAGGTTTGTTTCTGGAATTGGATGGTCTGGGTAATTCCCAGTCAAGACAAGGCACAAATCTAGCGCAATAACTCCCATGAGAGTCCTGTCCCAGCCGTGCTCTCAGGGAACAAGCACACCTACAATTCAAAGGTGGCCTGTCACAGGACACATGGCTTCATCTGCTCTGGGCCACAGCCACGTCACGTGCAAACTCCTCCTTTGTGCCACCAGCCTTCCTTTGTAGGCCCTTGTGCAGAGTCCTGCCCCCTCAGCTGGGTGTCCTAGGGAGACTGATGCTATGCCACACTGAACATCCATCCCCAGAGCAGTGGCAGCCCTGGCACGGCCAGTGCAGGACCCGGACCATCCATCTGTCTGCTCAGAGCCCACCAAGGTCTGCACTAAAGCACATCACCAGGAAGGCACTTGGAAGGGCATAGGTGGTGTAGGATGTGTAAGAATGAAAGTCAGCATTGGCACCAACCTTTCCAGCTAATTTCTACCTTACAGTACTAATTACTTTCATTTCAAGGGCAGGTTGATTCGTCTGGGGCTGAGTCACTCTGACCTTGCTGGCAGGAGCCCCGACCTTGCCGTGCCCTCTGATGTTCCACACTGCAGTAAAAGAGGTGTAAGAGACAGGGGCTCAGCAAGTGCAGCATGAGAGTGCTGGGGCAGCAGTTTGGTGTCAATGCAAACAGGCCCGGAATGTGAGGTTCACTTTTGGGCATGATTACACTGTCTTCATTTCATTGAGAACACTGACATTTCACAAATACCATCTCTCAAATGCATTCGGATTAGGGAAACAGCATATTATTGTTAATTATGTTATCCTGAAAATATAAACAGACTTAAATTTCTGTATCTTCTATTTAATCAAAGCGTACAAACAGCAATAAAAATGTCCTTCTCATTAAACTGAGAAGTCTCTCCTCATTTCAGAGCTACTAATGCCTAAGTCTATTTTGAAATATTTTAACAAGATACAACTGTACCGTGTAATTGGAAAAATGAAACTTAATATTTTTATACCTAAAGCAGTAATAAATAAGCCTGCATAAGCTTGCACTGTGCTCTGGAAGCGCAGTATGTGTTTTTCTACTTGCATATCACCTGAGTGTCAGGTGTGCCAGGCTGTTGATCCCCCCAGCTCTGCAGCCTGCCTCTGGCACACAGCCACTGCACAATACTTGGGAAAGACAGAAAAAACAGCAATGCTTAAACACAGTAAATAATTTGTTACGGCACGATTAACTGAAAAGAGATCAATCTTTCCTGACCTCTACAAGATATGAAATTCCCTGCATTTATTCTTTTCCCAGGTGAACCCAAATTAGATGTGCAATTAGATGAACCCAAATTCAAAGATCTCACAGAAAGGGAGAAATTCACTTTTGAATATTGATTTGCTAAGGATAATAAAGACCTAATAGAAGCTACCTAAGCTGCAATGTGTAGCTTCAGACCTCACCTTAACTTTTCTGAAAGTTCATAGGAATTCGGATTCTGAAAAACATCAATTTGAGGCCCACCAGGAGTATACAGCATCTAGTAGAACACAGCTGGGGATGCGAAACAGAGCTTTAGCTGAAATGAAGAGATGAAAATCAGAGATCACGGTTCCATTTTCGGATAATAGAATCATAAAAATGTTGGTTGGAAGTCATTTAGTCCAGCTGACTCTAAGCAGATGTGCACCAGGCCCTTTCCAGGGATGGGAACGAGGTTGATGAGATCCCAAAGGACTCTACTTTCTTGCCTTTTCAGAAAACTGATACAACGCTTACTATTGTTAGTCATCAGAAATCTGCCAGCCTCCTTCCCAGTCACCAGAATTTGTCATAAACATTGTATACCAACACCACAAACACATCAACCTACTTTTTCAGGCCCCTCGGGCACATCCAGGACATGGATTTGATCACATTCACTTCTGTAAAGAGTCCCTGACTTGTTGCTGCTCTGATGTTGGCTGCACTTCTCCTTCCCAAGCAATAAGAATATGCAAACAGATCTCAGATCAGGCTTTGCTCGTGAGGACTCAAGTTAAAAAGAATATCCTTTACTTTTGGCTTTCCCTTTTAAAAATGGACAAACATTTCTGCTGAATTTCCTTGTACTAGTAGAGTACCTTCTTGTTAGCTTTGGTGTTTGTTACTCATTCATCTCCAGCTGGGCTGGATATGATTTAGCAAGAATTACTTCGGTCAGGGTTTTCACAAATGCCCGCTATTTTGGGTTCATAATTTGACTTGAAGGTAAGAACTGGCACAAGCTTAGGATATAACTTGGGGGATCTCTGTGAGGAACTTAAGCCCTTGGAACAGTCAATGGAGAGTGAGGTTGGAGCCTGTGGAAGTGGTGTGAAAATCTCCTGTGACATCGCTAGGTGGCCAACCAAAAACTCAGGCAGCTTTAGCAGGTACAAAGACATGGTTTACAGCACCACAAGAGAACGATTTCTGTGAAACAAAGAAAGTCCTAACCAAGGCCTTATTTCAAAACTACACATGAGCACCTGATCATTTCTGAAAGACATGGCAGCCAAATGTTTATGCTTTGGATGGTCCAACACCCAAATCATCTTTAACGAGGTCCTGATGGATCTCCAGGCTAAGGAAACCAAGACAAAGCCTTGCCTAGGATCATCCAGCAGCTCAACAGCTGAGCTGGAGGCAGGCCTTTGTTCTCTTTGCTGCTCAGTTAATGACACTGGAATTCATTGTTTGTATGCACAGCAGAGGGCACAATATATTATTACAAAAAGAGGAATTGCTAAGAAAAGAAGTGGAGAAATATTTGCACACTAAGGACACGCTGTAAAGTGACACCACGTATTCTGTAGCTCTTCATGGAGACACAGTCAGCAAAAACCACCCCAAAATAAAAGGCAATTGGGACCCTGGAGTGACATAAATCTGTGATATAGCATGTATACATCTAATATTACAATTTCAAGACTAAGGAGTAAGGTCCCTGTCAGTCAGTCAGAACATGCTAACAAACAGCAAGGGCTACTTAAATTTAACTCAGTGTGTTAAATAGATCTCAGGAGGAGCCTATGAGTCAGATCCTCTTGCAGGGGAATCTCACATGAGAATCTGAAAGTCGGTGGCATCAGCACTGTGACAAAAGTTGTATGGCACAGAGAGAGTAACACACGTATGGAGAGATCAGATTATTGTCAATCAAGCAGCAACTGGGGAGAGAGGTGGCAGCAGTGCATACAGAAATGCTCTAGTGAGTCATGTTGGGAGAAAGGGAGCAGATTAAGCTGTTAACTCACTTGCAGACACTTACTCACTCCTCATAAAATCAGCACACAGCTATAATAGTTGTCACAAATAGTTGTCAAAGCGTTCTTCCACAGTAATGATGATTATTCAGACTTCCAAACATTACAAGCTGCAAGGCAAGTAATGCTAATGAACAAGCTGTCAGTTGTAACACGTGGCATTCAAACTACCTGGTCAGAAAAGCATTAGATCTTTGTAACAGCACCTAATGTTAAAATTATTAAGAAGGATTTGTTAACAAGACACTGTTGGGAATCTTGCAAGCAACTTGACATGACCTGGCAATGTGCACTTGCAGCCCAGAATCCACCTGCATCCTGAGCTGCACCAAAAGCAGCATGGCCAGCAGGGCAAGGGAAGGGATCCTGCCCCTCTACCCTGCCCTTGTGAGACCCCATCTGGAGTGCCACACCCAGCTCTGGGATCCCAACATGAGAAGGACATGGATCTGTCGAAATGAGTCCAGAGGAGGTCGCTAAGATGATCAAAGGGCTGGAGCACCTCTCCTGCGAGGAAGGGCGGAGAGAATGGGGAGTGTTCAGCCTGGAGGAGAAGGCTGTGGGGAGACCTTAATAGCACCTTCCTGTACCTGAAGGGGACTACAAGAAAATTTACAGAGGTATGGAGTGATAGGACGACGGGAAGACCTTTAGACTGAGAGAGGGTAGATTTAGACAGAAATTCTTCATTGTGAGGGGTGTGTGACACTGGCGCAGGCTGTCCAAAGAAGCTGCAGATGTCCCATCCGTGGAAGTATTCAAGACTGGGTTGGGTGGGGCTTGGAGCAACTTGGTCTAGTGGAAGGTGTCCCTGCCCATGGCAGTGGGGTTAGAACTAGATGGTCTATGAGGTCTCTTCCAACACAAACTGTGCTATGATTCTATGATTCTTTGACAATTTCTGGCTAAATGTATTTCCGTCCGACAATGAAAATGTAACAGAAAAAAAAAATTGATGCAAATATACCAACCTTAGTTATATTTTTATCTCAAAAAAGTTTTCATTTCATGGTGGAATTTCTGTTTCATCTGGAAATTCTGTTTCCCCAGGAAGAGGGATCAATACTCACCTCACCCCAAACACCACTACAACAGAAAAACACCAGCAAGGAGCCAGACAGAACAATGCTGATACTCATAGGGGAATGAGTGGTCCAAGCTGTGGGTCTACCGTGTGCAGCAGGATATATTCCAGGCTGCTCTGCAGGACAGAAGAGAGGGGCCTGACAAGGAAACACTCCACCACTTGAAAAGGTGTTAACTTTCTTACAACATAAAACAGTTAAAGGTAAAAAAAGAACTAACGACAGAAAAAATTCCTAATGCGTTCTTTTATTAATCTATTATTTCAAATCCCAAAGCAGTTTCTAGCTATAGAAAATACTAGATTAAAAAAAATAGGATAAAATCTAAGACGTAGAAAAGCAGATAATCCAGCATCAACCTAATGTAAAGTTTTTTCAAAAGCCTATTCCACTCCTGGAAACAGAATATTAGCCCAAGAAAGGTCTGATCTGTCCTGTGTTCTTAAGAGTTCTCAAAGCCAAAAGTCAGCTTTTACGTTTAGGTCAACTATCATGTTTGGCCAACTCTACTAGTGCACATGGAGAAACAAGGCAAGCCATATTACACATCAACACAAACCTTCACCTGTGTGCTCAGATCCGTCTCAAGATGTTAGCAGCCTGCAGAGAGTGATACAGAAGGCTGAATGCCCTGCAAGTTGCTATGTGCCTTTCTGATGGGATGCCATGGGGGAGACCTGTAAACTGTACACTAGAAATGACAAAGGAAATGGTAAAAAAGAAGGATACTTGATTTAGCCGATTCCAAGTGAACACATCTTCACTGATTCAGTCAGGAGAAAGGAATGAATGAATTTTCAAAGACCACTTGAGATTTGATGAAACTGTATGTAACTTTAGGACACAAAAGTTTTCAACACCAGCACTCTGTGCTGTGAAGATTCAACTTATGCTGAAGTATCACACTGAACTAGAAAGTGGATAATGGTGTGTGAAGAGGTAAAGAATAAAAAGAGAGCTCAGCAGATTTCAAAATTTCATTCTTTACAACTGTACCTCTGCACCACTGGTATTGCTTATCTTTCCAGAAGAGGGCTTTCCTGACACTTGTTCTACTCAAGGAAACCTGGTTTGACCTCACACTTACGTTAACAATTTCTGAGAGAGATGAATGTCCATAGCTGTTACAATAAGCAGAGATTTGGGTTAATCTTAGAATCTTTATAGCAGGAGACTCTAGTCTCAGAATGTTTAGGATTGGGCCCTTAAATTTAGATACTAATTTATTTCATTATTCTGAGAAGGGAAAAAGAAGTCTCCCCACAATAGGAGAAGGAGGAATACAAAAAGGAACAACAGGGAAACAGGGCTGGGCAGTAGTCTCCAGTCTTACCTAACCCTTTCTATGCTGTAAAATTTTCAGGTATTAACATCTGACAATTACCTTCTTCTGATACAAGGCAACAGCAGATATAATGAGCAGTGCAAGGCCAGGCACATTCCACCCAGCAGGTCAAGTGAACCTTTCCAACTAACAGGAAAATACTCTGTCCATGTTATACACTGATTGGTGCTGCCAACTAGTGCTAGGCTTGGCAAGAGCCCACCACTACCACTACCACCACCACTGATAGTTTGTTGACAGGATTACACTCACTATAGCAAGAGAGATAAATGATAATGATAATGAAATTTGAAGTTGTCACAGGCTGTGTCTTTCAGCCTCTTCTAGCCTGTATAAAGGCTCAGTGGTGGTGATGGCAGAGAGTACTACACTCCCTCTGTAGGAATCGAAAATTTTGCTGTCTCTCCAAATACCAAGCTCTGCCCAACATGCACAATTAGAGCAGGTTTCATTTCACACAGACAAATGTCTCTGTTACTATAGCCCAGTGAAACCTGGGAGGCATTTTAAGATATCTTACCTGCTCTGAACCACAGTGCACCCTGAACACTGAACTGATTTCATCTATTACTCTATTTTATCAGGTTAAAGCCATGAAAATCCCTTGCTAAAATTTTGCTTTTAGCAATTAGACAGCTGAGAGATGGGATCCCAATTATGGCCCCATTATGTGATAAAGAAATAGTGCTCATAGAGAACAACAACAACAAAAACAACCCCAGAAAAAGGATCACTATAAACAGTGTGATGGCAAAAATTCTTCAAGGTTCAGAGTGAGCATTCAGCAGGACACAGGCTCAAAAATTAAGAATTCTAGCAATACCAAACACACAACCGTGACACAAGACTGCAGGGCTCTGAACACAGAGTTGTGATGAGTCTCTTAACATTTCTTCCAATCAGCTATCTGTGGGACAACAGAAAAGATGTCATAAAAAACTCATTATTTGATAAAGTCTAGCAGATTTTTTACTTGAAAGGTGTTGCTGAAGGGCAAAGCATTAAATTATATATGGCTAAACCATGTCACGTACTATTAGCATAACTTCTTTGTTCCTCTAGCAGTTTGTCCTTCTGCCTTAGGGAACTGCTCACACTCTCTACCCCAATATACAAGATAAAGTCTGTTAGCAGTCAGCATTCAGAGTACTTAAAATCAACATTTATACCCACAATTTACTTGTCTGACTGTTGCTGCTTGAAACTGATGTACTGAAATTTACTTTCCGAAATTTCAGTCAGAAGATATAAATTGCAAGGGCGATCAGGGCATAATTTCTCTTTTTTTTAAATTAAAAAAAAAGGAGGGCAGGGGATGACATTTACTTGCTGAGATACTTCCACATATTTCTTTCACCAAACTTATGTGCCACACACTGCATATGTTAAAACAGAAAGATGTAAAAACACTCCATAGATGCAGCCCCTGATTCAAAACATTTCAAAGCATATTAGAAAGACAAATCACATCTAAAACATGGCTGTACTCCTGGCTGCTGATTTAAGATGTGACTGAAAAACTAGTAAACTCTGTGTACAGATTCCTGATCAAGAGGGCTTGAAATGGGCACTGAAAAATCTTGATGTCACTTTGCTGAAGACATACACCATAAGATACCCATTTATCTAAACATTAAGACCCTCATGCTCCACTTAATTGCTGCTATGCACACCTGATGACACTCTTCCGGTTGCCAGCTCTTTGTTTTGCACACATGGCTGAATCCAGCATTACGGCACTCATACTTCACAGGTTTTCATTTATGTAACAAAGCAACAAGGATGTTTTCTTCAGCTATTTGATCTTTTAAAGTCAGTTTGGTTTGATTCAGACTGTACCTGCTCCATGTGTGTTTCCTGCAAATATCGTTATAAACACATTTACTACTGCAAATAGTTATGGAAGAGAAATATTAAGATACAACACAGTATTCACAACAAGCCCAATTAATCTCTCTTGTTTCTTAGGAATTATGGATACCGCAGGAAAAACTTAACTTCTAAACACTAGAAATAGAGAAGGAAGTAAAGGAGGAAATACAAAAACCTTTTATATTATCTTCTGAGTTGAGCTGCTTTACTTCTAGTCAGCTGGACACTGATAAGCACCTGTGTAACATACCGTAAACTATATATTGGCCAGTCATGTTTCCTCTACAGAATTACATAGTTTTGTCACAGTACGTCTTCAGTGCAGTGCTAATTAAGATGCCCTCATTCACACCTGAGCTGCAAGATTAACCTGCCTCAGATGGGCAACTTCATGGCAAATCAACACTTCAGTTACTCATTCTGCAGCAGTGCCTCACTCTCACCTCCCAGAACTTTTCAGGCTTGTATCCTGGCAGCATGTGGGACTGCAAGTAAATTGAGTGGCTCAGACCCTCTGCCAGGCACTTGCGAAGAGGAAAAAAGCTCACTGTCATTTTGAGTACAGAGGCAGGATATCTGTGGGTGCCACTGCGGCTTGCAATCTCAAGAAGAAAGAAAAGGAAGAAGAAAACTGTGGAAGAAAAAGGAAAATTAGCTAATTTCATTTAATTAGAGAGCATTTCACTGGTTTGCTAGAGCCATTTCTGGCTAGCAATAAAGTATTTCACAAATCTCTTTCAACAAGAAGCATTTTGAAAATACACTCATAATGCAATGCTATAATATCACTAAGAAGTTAATGATACTGTTAGCATGAGTTTAATGTAAATATAAATGCATTGCTGATATGGATCAGACATCCTACTGTCTCGATGCAGCATCTTTAAGGCACAAATATGAACAGAACATGAGATTAAAAATGTAAGCTTTATGCAATGCTCCTTTGGAGCCTTCTCCAAGGCAGATGTGTCCAGCATCCCACCCTGCCAGGCCACAAGAAGGGTGAGCAGGGTAAGACACTACTGTGTCTCCAGAAAACAGTAATTATAACAGCAGAATGAAATCAGTGTTAGCTGCATACTTTGGTTTGCTTCTCTTGGTTTCTGCTAACACCAGCCTGGGTCTTCTCTAAGTTCGGAGTGATTTGTCAAAGTACAGGTGCTACTTTCACCTCATTTAACCTCAGGCCAGCTTCACAGCAAACTGAAGGACCTTAAAATACAACACCTCTTCTTTCTCCTGCCTTTTGTATAAGCTAATGCAGAAATTGGAAATAGGACCCAGTTTCCCTTAGATTCAGTTTTCTGATGCTTGATAGGGCAAACAAAGAACTACGAACTCCAATTGCATACCATGTCTGGAACAATTTTTTTCTCTAAGACTTGTCAGTTTATATACCCTAAGAATTTACAGACCCTAAGAAAACTATTTTTTTCTCTCACACTTTTACACATACTTGAAGTTAAACTTTAAAGTGCAAGTATGTATCAATCACTTCATTCACAAATCAGAAAATGGAAGCTGAACTACGCAGTCAGAGCCAGCAACAACTCAGAGAGAAGGGCTCGAAGATGTTTCCTGGCATCATAAAGGGTAGAAGAGGTAGGAACATTCTTCCTCTACAAAGAAGGCTGGAGGAGGAAAAAAAAATCAGCATTCTAACAACTAGCTTTCTACGGGCAACATGTTAATAGAGAAACCCTCAGTGATGTTTTAAAATTTCTTCCAAATTGTTGTGAAGACAACTGTGACCTCCTACGCAAGGTCATACAATTAATTAGAAAGTAAGCAGGTAATGAAGATGACCAGCTTTCCAAACACACACCCTCCTGAGTGGAGAGAGGAGAGTGCATGGAACAAAGCATTTAATTAATTAAAAAATTTTAGGCATGGCAGAAAAATGACTATTTCCACAAAATATTGTTATTTGGTAATACTCAACCTCTGCAACATGAGGTCTTTACATTCAACATGGGAGATGACTCCTTACTAGATATATCCAACAAGACTCATTTTCACACCACAATACTTCTTCTATTTAGGCACAGTGAAAGTGAGGAGATTCACATATATTCAGCCACTACCAGTATATCCTGAACTACACGTGTAAGTCCATCAAGCATCCTAGGTACAACAGACTCATTATTCTGTTAAAGTATTAACTTAAATTTATAGGCCAGAACTGACATAGCCAGATGCGTAAAATCTTAATTCTGCTTGCAGAAGAAACACTAACTCTGTCTTCCTTCCCTTGCCGTGTAATACACACAATTCTCATTTGAAACAATAGCTGAATATGCAATAATAATTTGTAATGTGAAATACTGTTAATGTGTTTCCTCAGAGAGTTGCTGTTCCAGAACATAGCAGAAACTATTTTTATTGCTCAAGTTTTCATTACAGAGATGCCACAGTACATATATCTTCGGTGTAGCATGTACAGCGTGTGACAAGCTAATGACAAGGTTCTTTTCCTGCCCCCCCCCCCCCCCCCCTTTTTTTTTTTACTGTCACCAGTGCACTAATATTTAGACAGATTTACTTTGGAGCAAATAGCAAATGACTGGGAAGTTGTTACAATTTCTCATTCTCATTCTGATTAATGAGCTGGAGGAACGCTCCCTCCCTTCCTTCTCCTTCTGTGGTAGAAAACATATTGAGCTTATGCATCAAATAGTTTTATACCTGCATTCCCTAAAAGATAGATGAGACTAGCATAACAATGATGGCTTTTCCAAGGGGGAATAAGGATCCACAAAGCCACCCTTCAGCAGTCATTCCAGGATGAAGGATCAAGAATATACAGCATCACGCTCAGCAAGTCTCTTCCTCGCACACACACACACAAACTGCCTACACAAGCAATACCCAGCGCATAAACCAAAACCCCCTCACTCTTCATAAAGTCAAGAGAAAAGAGAAGGAAAAAAAGTAATTTTTTAACGAGTGGGAGCGAAAAGGTTAGTTCCTCTATATGGTATAATGCATATATGAGGGAGAGACACAACATGGAAGAAACCAAGGAATATCATATCCAGAAAAGAGCAAACATCAGACAGAGCTTAGCAAGACCTGAGACTGGCCCAGAAAGAAGACTAAGAGGCTTCTAGGCTACATGAGCTGCGAACAACAGGTTTTTGTGATGTTTGATGTCCCTCATTTTCAGGAACACAAGACTTTCAAACCAACAGGGTGATCAAAACCTTTGGTATCACTGCCAACTTTTCTTCCTTCCAAAGGCAGCCTGTGGATCTGCAACTCTAAAAAAATATTATGGTCAAAAAGGGTAACTGTATAAATAGACAGCCAATATAGGCTGTCTTTGCCACTCAAGAACATCCTCAACATTCCAATAGGATGTTTAAAATACATTTCAGAGGAAAAAAACCCATAAAAATCCCTTTTACACCTAAATGCCGAAAAAAACCACTAACCCAAACAACTCTCACTAGGGCTGTCACAGGCAAGGAACAGAAAATAAAATACTTTATGATGGATAACTGAGGAAAAGCTGAGTAAAGAATGACATCAACCTGCAGAATTTATTACCATAGCTTGCTGTGCCAGTACTGAACAGTTACATTACAATGAATGCTGTTTGCAAAACAAACTCTATTAGCAGTCAGCAGATAATAGCTGACCATGATCATAGTGTAAATTATTACAGAAGACTACAAGCAGAAGTGATTAAGAAAATGTCAATAGTAGGAGAAACAGTTACATCAGTTCTAGAAAAACCCCGAAGTGGATAAAAGGCAACAAAATTCAGATTAGAAATCTAGCAATGTGACAGCTTCTTTTCCACACAATAATTAATTAACTTGTTGTACACCAGGGGGATTTTTCTCCACAGAGTAACTTTACTCTTCAGTCTGAGAAAACACGGGACCCTTTGGCTCTGCTATTACACTTCATTAAGTTCTACAAACCCAAACAATTTGTAAAGAAGCAGCATATTTTTTGCATTTTTAAGGCAACCAAAAATAAGGATATTCATTTATCAGCATGCTTTACATACATGACCTGCAGTATTTTTCTGAGCAGATTCATCATTCGACTGCACTGTCTCATGAAGCCATGCTGCTGTGCAGCACTGATAGAAAGACACTCCAGTGCTATGATTCCTCGTGTAAAGAGTTTTCCCAGCAGCATTCTGATGATGCTCTGCGAGTCATGTCACTTCCATGAAATGCCACAGAGTGGCTGGAGAAGACGTGCTGTCTCACAGGAATAAAGAACAATCCCTGTGAAAAACGACAAACTTTGCTGTGTGTGAACTCAGGCAGAAAAATGACAGCTACTGTAATCCTGAGCAGAGAGCTAAGAAGGCATTTGGGGTCAGTCCAAGAAACCAATATGGGAAAACATGAAGTTTTTCCACGGGAAAAGTCCTGATTTCATGGAAGATTGAATAAAAGAAGTCGTGCAATTGTCCTAAATTATTTCTGGTTTTTCAGTTGGACACAATGGGCTTCATTCCCACTTTTATCCCCCTCATGAAATCCCTGAAACTCTGCTATATATTAGGGGTTTCAATCCTTCCAAATAGCAGTTTTGTTTCTAAGTCAAGTCCTGCTTCAAAAGGACTTGTTTCACTGACTTGCAAGATCTCTTTGAGAATCTAGGAACGCAGAACTTGCTTTGTGTTCTGGAGCTAAAACGTTGTCTAACTTATCCATTGCAGTTAAGCCTGCGGCTCTGTCAGAAATGGAAAACTAATAAGACATTCACTCACTTAAGGAAAAAAAAGAAGAAACCCAAGCAAAAAACATACTCTTCAGGTTGATGTTGGAGGCAGATAACTCAACTACAAAAAGCCATCAGGATTTTGCAATTTTAATTTTTCTGCTCATTGAAGCTTTCTACTTTAAGGCAATTAAAACCAGGCATCAAAGACACATGAAATTGGGATTGGGTAGTGATTAATTTGCTGAAAAAAATGTTCACAATTTAGTTAGATGGACACAAATCAGGCATCCATATCTCAGGAATGTGGATTATTAATGCACTGAGGAGAGCTGAGAGGAGCATGGGAAAGAGAGGATGGAGAGAGTACATGCAGTGCCTGTCCCATGGAAGGGAGAAATGTATCTGCCAAGTGCTGCTCATGATGAGGACTCAGGAATAGATGCAGAGCTAGAAGAGTCCTAGTCTATGAACAATTATTTCTTCCTCTTAACTTTGCCCCTACAAATGTTTCTGCATTGCAACAAATGCAAAATCTACATTTTGTGCTCATGCTGAAATTCAGTGAATTAATGCCCGTTCTCCGAAGAGTGCTGGGCCACTCAGATAGGCACAGGAGATACACATTAACATCTCCATTGGATTCAATTCCCTTGACTCTGAAAACCCAGACATCAACATTATCTCTCTCCATTAAAACCTGCACTCTTCTAGTAGAAAATACCACAAATGCAGTGCCACTCAGTCACACTTCTGTGGAATACCAACCTACCTTAATTGTCTGCTAGAACACCTCTTTAATGCTTGACTGTGTCCACCTGTATAGTGCCACCTCCTTCAGCTGGGTCTCAGTGTTATTAAGAGTCCTTCAGATCACTTGATGAAAGCGTTGCTGGAGAGCTATAGAATCACTGACTTTATTTATATGGCCCTCGCTGTGAGAATTCACCTCACTGAGGCCAGTTTGCAAGCTCCAAGAAGCTGATGTCTGTGCCCTCTTGGCAGGGATTTTCCTACACACGCAGCAGCTGAATTGCTCAAGGGAACGTGTCCAGTGCACACCCTGGGCTGCAACAGGCTGTACCAGAGCTGGGCAGGCAAAATCAGCTGCTCAGTGCCTCCCTGTGCTGGTTTGGACTGGGGTAGAGTTAATTTTCTTCACAACTAAACCATGGTACTCCCCCAGCTTTTGGACCCAGAATTTGTGATGAAGAAATATATCCAAGTCAAAGACAAGCAGGACCGGAGCAAGAGAGACGGAGCGAAGATGAAATGAGAGAGAAAAGGAGACCTCTTGAGGGTTTGGAAAGCCTGTTTAGAAGAAAAGCCTGGAATACAAAACTAGAAAGGAAGAGTGTTGAGACAGAGGGAACAGGGGAGAAGTGATCCCTGGGAATATCAAAAATAGATAAAAGACCTGATGGGAAGACAAAAATTCTGTCATTCAATACAACACCAATCTCTCCATTTTACAATTATTAAGGAAAGAGATCAGTAAAATTCTATAGGATATTTTTTCCCCCTTTCATCATAGAATAGTTGTGGAAGGTGATAAGTAAGAAGAAAGCAAAATGTTCTTGAAAGAAATATATTGATAGTGGTCTGATTGTTGATAAATGTTGAAGTTGATGGTATCTTTCATTGTTTGAGAGCAGCTGTTTCACTGACAGCTGTAACTGCCTTGACACTGGCAATCAAAATGCCCCATCTAAAACAGAAACAGTAAGAGCAGTCAGTGCCCTTTCAAACGGTCCACACACATGTCCCAGTCCTGACCTGAAAAAGTCACCTAAAGGAATGAAAGGAGCC
>VZTD01004306.1:0-50696 GCA_013397725.1 Rhagologus leucostigma | reverse complement strand
ATAGAGTCACCCCAAGACAGTTCACTAAGCCTTTTACAGCGTCTATAAACTTACACAAGATGTAGATTGTTACTATCTTATGGGATCAAGTCTGCTGATGTCAAGTATGCTCAGCTTAGACAAGAAATCAGAGATGTAGCAACAGAAGTAGTGTGTATATGGTTGTTACATGTATGCTCTTGGAATCCAGGCAACAGCTCGACTTCAAACAACCATCTTTACCCAAAACACTGCAATAAGGCGATGATGTGTGAAAAAGTTGAGCAGATGCTTATGCAAGTCAGCATAGACTGCCCTTTGTTGGAGCTTTACAAGATTATAGTGCTACATTCTACGAAGAAGGTAAGTGGTTCTTGGCAGAATTGATACAACCATGTCTAAAACAGCAGTTGAGACTATCAGCCTTAACTGCTGCCTCATTCTGCAGGTGTCTGAACTTTCTAATAGGTGCTTCATTATCCTCCAGAATACAGTTAGTTTTGATTACGTCACTCTTTGTAGAAAACATAAACATGAAAATAAATTCTGAATTTTCAAAAGAGACAACATTTGAAAAGTGTTTGGTTTTTTTTGGTTTTTTTTTTTTTTCAAAAAGTCACCTTTTGTAATGTTATTTTCTTGAGCTGTTCATGCAGTTTTTTGTGGCCAGACACTATATATGAATCCTGTTTCTTCTAAGATTGGGTATAATTTCTTTACTGCAATAAAATGTAGACTGTTTTGTGTTTGTGTTGTCTATTTGTGGTTATTATTTTATCCTGCTATTATTTAGATCCAGACATAGGTGAGATTACTGAAACACTTGTCTAGCACTCCTTTGCTATTTTGGAAACAATCTATGGGACCATGAAACTTTACACTCTTAATGACATCCTTTGGATGAATCATGAAAGAAAGGTCTGGACCAGCTCTCCAGTACTTAGTTTCTTCCACAATTTTAATTTTATGTTGTGCAACCCAGTTTCTGACAAATATGACATGATGTCGGTGTATTCTGTGCTGGAGTGAGTGTCTCATGTTGTGGTCGAAATTGGCATAGTGTGAAGCTAAATGCTCTTAGGAAGAAGCACATTTTCAAATACAAGACTGCAGTGATGCCCAGTGTTGCTTACACATGCAAGGAAATTTCTGAAGACTTTTTTTTAATTAGGACATAGAACACAAAGGTTCTTTAGGTTGTAGTAGGAGCTTCTTCACACATGAAAAAGCTCTTTTACTTGCATAAGACTTTTCTTTAAAACATTTGAAAACCTGTTTTGTATTTAAAAGTGATTTAAACAGTAAGAAAACAGGTAGTTCAATTGAAATGCATCTTCTGTTTTCCAACACCTAGAGTACTTCCAGGGTTTGCCAGGATGCTTGTCTGGTATGTCCTAGGGATTTAGTGATGCCTTTTGACATCTGGGGCAGGCTTGGGGCAGGAACACCAAGGTTCTCAGCATAACCAAGATGCAATGCCAGACCTATGGGCAATTCCAGAACTTGGAAGGACTTAGGGAGCTTTGGTAAATGGTAATGCTATACTTACGAATGTCAAAGCTCTGAAGGGGTTGTGTGAGAGTTTTCTTCAGGTTCATACTTTTAAAGTTGTATAAATGGATTTGGTAATTACCTCACAAACTTACTTAGGCATCTAAGTGTAGTCAGATATTCCACACAAGCACTGAGATTTTCATTGAAAACTTTCCCCTTTTTTGTTAAAACACCTGAATAACCTGATGCATCATTTCCATCCTCTTTCTGTGTGTGTTGGTGTGCCCTGTGCTGTGCCCTTGGTACCACAGGACCTCTAAGACATCCATCTGAGGTAGTTTTGCTGTGACAACTTTCAATGGGGCCAGTCCCAGCATGCCCACAGTTCCTGCTGGCAGGTTGTCCTCGACCTGAGAAGAAAATGTTTTGGTACCATTACCAAAACTCTAGTAAATTAATGGAAAAGATGAGTAAAGAAATTACATGTAAAGACTTTAATGCTAATAATGAGAAGTAAATGTAAAAAAAAGGTATGCTAATGCTAGTAACTCACAGAGAGAAGTTCTTAGTTTTGCTTTGTTCTAAGATCTCAAAGCAGCTGAACTTACTTCAATCCTGTTATTTAGGTTTCTGGGGTTTTTTCCCCTCAAGGTTAAATAGTAGCATCTGTATTACAACTTCAAAGTCCTGGTTAAGATTTCCCAATTGTGAGTTTCTTTTCTCCCTGTACCTTAATGTTTCCAGCCTTGATTCAGTGTTCTGAAAAATTGCTTTCATTTAATCATGAAAAGGGGCTGAAGTTCACCCAAGTAGCCAGTCACATCCACTTAATCCATGGGAATCTTTGACCAGAGACAGAAATCAGGAGTTTGGCATGCCCTGCCTCACCCAGGCTAGCGCTGCCTGAGCAGGCAGGGATTTCTCAGCTGTTCGGTGTGACACTGGTTTGCTCAGAGGAGGGGAGGACATGCTCCTGCTGCAGTGGCTCTAAAGCTGCCTCCTTATTCCTTGAATTACCTTGCTCAGCTGAGTGACATCACTACTTGATGTCACTGAATATTAAACTCTTGATTGCATGACTGTTTTGAATTTTTGTTTCCCAGTGTTGGAGCTAAACATTCTGCCCTGTGAATTTGCTACCAGCTGTTTTCACCAGTGTTTGCAGGTTTTGCCTTAATAAAGGCAAAAAAAACCCCACTGCTGGTTTTGGCTTTAAGGCATCATAGATAACAGTCTTAATAACTAGTGCAGAAGTGAAATGCAATAAGACTAGCAAAAAACATAAATAATCTTTATAAACATGATTACAGATTTTATATGTATCGTGTGTTATATGTAGTAAGCTGTATATGTAATACTTTAACAATACTATATAATAATTTAATAAATGTATTATATATTTATAAATGTGGACTTCTATATGTATGCACACACTGCTTTACAGTATCTTATCTTTCAGTTAAGCATAGGTCTGTGTTCTCCTCTGCAATTAAGTAAGTACACAATTACCTATATGTAGTTAAAATACTCATTTGTTATTTTTCATCATAGGGGGGTGTTTGATATATTTAAATGATTCTCTATTAAAGTTACTCGGGGTTTACATTTAAAACAGCACTCAGGCAAAAATCTGAAAATACTGCCTTGAAAATTTTTTTTCTTTAAAATGAATGTCCTGTTTTCTCTCAGCTTCAGCAGCAAAGTTTTCAGTAATTTATCACAGCTGCCATCCACAGGTGAGTGGATTCTCAGTCCTTGTATCTGTTGATTGTACAATGTGCTCCTCATCCTAATTGAGAGCTTTTGTGAAAGGCATAGTGAACTGCTTATTCAATGAGGTCACTGGTCTCTTTGTAAGAGAAATGGAATTTTCCTCAAGTTATTAAGTTCAAACACTGTTTCCTGAATAGAATAATATTCTCAGCAAGCAGTGTTTGCTACCTGCATAAAAGCATTTTGTTAATCTTGTGATGGTTACGTGGTCTACAATTAATTAGCTGCCTGTACAACATTAGGAAAATGTATTAGATTAATTTTGTATGGTAAAACTGTGTGTGGGTAGAGGTTGTACTCCAGTTTTGTACTTCCACATACCACAATTACTATTCTCATATGAGTGAGAACACTGTATTACAAAGAGACTGATCTTTCTGATATCATTGTTTCTGCCTAATTGCTTGTTAGGATCTTTAGATTATTTGCTTTGTTAATTTAGAATGTTTTCCCTAGAGTGCAGTAGGATATTTATTTGCATTTCAACTGGAGCAGCCAGGCAACTCCTGCTTGCATAAATCATTTTTATCTCTTGGTCACCTTTTTGGATAAAACTAGAAAATAGCAAATTGCTCATTGCAGTGGAAGCACGTTGGTTTCAGTTGGATTGGGTAAAGTCAGGCGTGCTGGCCATAGGGCTGTGTAGCACTGGTTGTGTAAATGCCTTTAAGAAATCAGAAAATAAATTTATTCTCTGAGGAGAGTCTTCACTTAAAAGAAGGAAGGAAGGAATGTCAGATGAAGGCAATGATTTCTCCTAAAGGACTGCTGAAAGAGTGAAGACCCCTATAATGTGCTAGGAATTCTAAAACGCATCTGATTTATTTATAGAAGTCAATTTGGGGTCTTCAGAAGTCTTCTAATAGAATGGTTATGGTTTTGGTTTTGTTGGGGTTCTTTTTGGAGTGACAGCAGTTTGAGTGCAGCATTGATTGGATTGAGTTATTGAGTTTGTAGAAACAGGCTTTTAAAAGCCAAATTAAAATTCAGTTGCATTAAAATTTAACTGTGTTGATGCAAGTTTCTGTATGCTACATTGTATGTGTAGCATACACTCATATACATATGGCTATATATGTACATTATATATCTATATACACATAGTCAGCCTTAAAAGAACTAGAAACCAACCCCATCTTTATTAACTCTGTAACCAGGAAGTGTCAGATAAGTGCTTCAGGAGTGGATAATACAAATGGTACAAATACCTTGGGCTGATGCAAGAGAAAATTTCAGGTCCGGCAGCTGAGAAATAAAAAACAGTATCTTGGACAAATAGGAGAAGGAGAAGATTAAGATATAATTTTTTTATCTGTTGGAAGCTTTTATTAAAGATACATGAGTTAAAATACTGTGAAAAGGAGTGAATATAAATATCTATAAAGTAAAGTAAAGTAAGTAAATATCTATTTTCTTTGTCATTCAATGATTGGTACTTTGTATGAGGAAAGTCAACTGAAACTGAAAAAACAAGACTGCATTGAATTTATTTTGCTTTAGCCCATTGGTCTTAAGGGCTTTTCTAGTTCAACGTTCAGTGAAATGGACACAGGAAAATCCATGGTATCTTTACTGTACATGCTTGAAATATTTTTGTAAAGAAGAGACCAGATGCAACTGTTTCAGAAAACAAACCCTTCTGAGAAAGAGAAGCTCTTGACATTGTGGGTTGGCAGGTAGAAAAACACCTGTTTATTAGAAAAGCTGGTCGTCACATCACGGTCAAATAACTACGGTGTCCTGCTTTGAAGAGGTCGTTTCATGGTGTTGGTGTAAGGCAGAGTATCAGAAATGCTGCCTACATCTCCTTCATGCAGTACAGGTCCTGTAGGACTTAGACAAACCTGCTCTTGGTGTCTGTAAAATAACATTATTGGTAAAAGAATAATCAAGAGCATAAGTGCTAATGGAAGTCTGAATCTCAACTCTTGTGAATTCTTCCACCCTGAGCTCCTGAGAATGGACAGCTGTTACCTTTTATGCATGATGATTCCCCAGCTCTAAGGTATCCCACTTATACCATAGGACACTGAGTCAGATGTTTGTCCATTACAGCATGCAGGGCTTCCCTCCTGGGCTTCAGGAGGGTCTCTGAGAACTCATGTAAGTTGGGGAAATTTGGTAAGAAAAGTGAATCAGGCCAAGCACTGTACACCAGTCTAGCACCTGAGCTGATATCAAACAACTCTTTGGAAGAAGAAGCTTTAATTCTTAAAGTAAGTACGAGGCAGCTAAAACCGGATTCTCTAGTGTGCTATTTGTGGTGAAAACTACCGTTCTAGGATTTATAGAATCTAAGATAAGAGCCCCAGTCTGTCTGTTTTTCGTTTATGTACATCAAAGCATATACTTTCAATTACAGATAGTACAGGACAATGGCACAGTGGGGAGGTAAGAATTAAGGAGCTTCCAATTCTGGTGATAAAATATTTTTTAAGGAGTCTTCCAATTCTGGTGGTAAAATACTTTTCTCCATTCCTTTAGCTTCCAAAGCGTACCGTTTCTATATATCTAACATACATTTTCTTGTCATTATTATATACGACTTTTTGTTTATTTTATTGGTCTAAAATTGCCTTTCTTCTATTTTAACCATGGAAGGGCATGTGGTTATGTTTTAACTGGATGTCTGCTAATATAAAAGTGTCATTTTAGAATTAGTGTTTGCCTGCTGGCTCTATTTCTGTGCAACCGTAATAAAATCTCTTCTTGATGCCTGTGTTTTGCCTCTGTCTGTGTATCATCAGCTGAAACTGCAAGCCCCTTTTGAGAAAGAAACTGTCTCCCAGTAAAACGGAGTCCTGGTCCCAGCTGAAGCCCCTTTGCATTACTCTAACATAAATACTGCAGGAATAATTGAATCCCAGCAATGGCAAACCTAATAATCCAACAGCAGCTCCTTCGAGCTCAGATGATGTTGTTGTTGTGCATGGGGATCATCCTGAGCTGCTATAGTGATACAAGAATGACTTGGATGTTTGTCTGCTAATACACTAAAGAGATGAGCAGAGACCTTGGGTTGCTCCTGTGAGTGAAGACATCGCTGCCACCTTGGCACATTGCATTTCTCTGTCTGAACCAGAGGTGGCTTTCAGATGAAATTTCCAGCTGGTCTCATGCCTGCCTGCCCCTCTGTTTGAATTAGTAAACCTGTAATGGAATTACAGAATATCTGTGCCAGTAATGTTTATACAGCAGGCAGTGTGCCAAAGGCTTGACAATATCATAACTTAATTAAATGCGAGCGTATGTATGAACAAAAAGATAATTCAGTTGTGCTTAGGGTATATGGCCTCTGCTTGTCAGGCTTTCCTGCTTAACCTACAACTTCATGGACAGGGTATTTTTATCTTCTGCAGGCCAAGGTCTCTTTCGTGGTGCTGATTATGTCCCAAGCCAGTTCACAAATACTTTGTAATCACGGTGCACTTTCAGCATTCTCTTCTTCCTGTTCACATTCTTTTGTTCTCATACCCGTTTTGGTTTAATTTCCCTCTATGGGGGACTCTGAGTCCCTCTTGCAGTGGAGATTGTCCTTCCCTTGTCTGCAAAGGTGCTCTGAGCAGGGACTCCCATTTTGTAGAAGTGTATTTGAATACCTGCAGTGTGAGTCTGGATATTTTTCCTCCCACTTTTATAATTTCCCCTTTTTCTTTCTCAGTTCCTTGCTTTCTTATGATATGTTTTTCCTCTTCTTCAATCTAAAGCCTGTTCTGTTTTTTCTCATTAAAAAAATCCACATTTTACTTCCCAGTTTGCTCCTCCTTCCTATTTTCTTCTTCACAGCCTGAAGATCTCACACTGCTGCGTGCTGGCTGCTGAGGTGGTGAAGGTGCATTGAGTTAGAGTGGCTCAGGCTACCCTGTGACACTGTTTCCAGGGAGGAGCACAATCTTCCAGGTTCTGGCATAGATGATGCAATGGCTGTTCACTCTTTTTGAACAGGAGTCAGACTAGGGTTACGTTGATTTAATAAACATTTTTATTTTATCTTTTTGGGGCAGGACCTGAATTTATAATGAGGCAAGGAAGGTGTATGGGTTTGTGCCACATGGGTCTCTCTGACATGTTTTCCTCTTTACATCGGACCTGCATCAAGTTATCAATTCATTTGCTTCCTCACGTGTAAAATGGGCTGACACATTTCTATTATCCAGTGGTTGGATTTGTTTAGTGCCTCAGAGCCCTTGGATTCAAGCTTTCAAAGAGATGAAAATGTACTGAAAAATTGTTATTCCAGTTGGGTCTATGGGTTTTGGAAAGACATCAATGGATTTTAGAGGCTTTAGTAGCTTAGTGTTCAAGCAGAAATCAGCATAATCCTCTGTGAAGGTTCCTGAGTGCATCCACATGCACTACCAGCAGAATAGAGTTTAGCTATAGACTATGCCTGAATGGATTTAGGCAGCAGCCTACACTTTCTTTACCTCTAGCAGTGCAGGTAGACTTAAAAAGCCAACTACACAGCCACTGTGAGCCCTCTGGGATGCACTGTGAGCCCTCTGGGATGCACTGAGCCTCTGCTGCTGCTTTGGACCTTCCAGGCTGGTCCAGTCTGGCATCGAGTCAATTAAAACAAAAGTGTTCAAATTATCAGTTTGATGGAAATGATGAAATCACACAAGATAGTTAAGCCTCCTCCCTGAGGTCGCTGATACTAGCTGAAAGACTGCAAAAAGCAGATAACCCCACCAAAAGACTTCAAAAAACAGGTACCCCAACAGTGCAGCAAGTCAAAAAAGATCTCTGGTTTCCCGAGGTTTGTGTGAACAGTCTGAGTGCAACTGGAACTTTTGATGAGATCATTTCCATAAAGAAAATATAAAGTTTCATTTTAAGTCTCAAGGTATTTAGAAGTTTATAAGGATAAAATTATTTCTCAGAGGTATCAAAATGTAGTAGATAGCTGGAGGCCACACTGCTAAGCTGTAGGAATTGGATAAATGTTCGTTTAATGTGACAAGTGAATAATTTTATGTTAGCTTAATGCTTTCAAAAGCTTGTTTTGTATTTTAATTGCTTATCAATGATTTATGCTGCACACCACAGGAACAGAAACAGTGACTAGCTTAATTATGCATAAAAAGTAAAATGCTTATGATTTTTTTCTGCAGTACATAATAAGTTTTCTATTATTTCCCCATGAGACAAATATAAATATTTCAGTATATTTGAATATATTATCCAATAAATATAAACTGAGTCTTTGCTTCTCTTCAATCTTTGTCCAACAGAATTATGAGGTCCAAATCACTCATTATGTCATCTGTGATAGAGAATTGTGTATCTGGACATTTACCTTCTGGGTGCTGACTTGTTTGGACAGTGAACAAAGCTGTAATCAAAGCAGCATTTAAATTTGACGTATAAGCATTTTGCTGCTTCTCTTCCACTGGATGTGTGAGACCTGCATGGAAGTCATAAGAAATGAAGAGGAATGTCATTGTGGGAATAGTATGAAGCAATCTAGAAAAAATACCTTCGATGTTTTAAAGTATCAGCCATTTTGCTAAGTTTTAAATATCTTGGAGCAGCTTCAAAAAGATCTCAGGAGCAGCCATGTCCAAAAGGTGAATGTATGAGCCTGTAAAGGGAATCTACAACCCAGAAGCCTTTCAATGGCATTCTCAGTAGAAGAGGTTTTGGGCCCAGAGGGACATAAACTGTGAAAGAAGAAGCAGTATCTTGTTTCTGGAGGATGGACAACAGGGCAATGTATGAGCTGGAATTCCCTCATTGTAGGTGACAAGGTGCAAGAGACAGAGACCCCGGACCTTTTATGCCTGAAACCATTTGAGAAATAAGAGCAGTAGAGACAAGACAGAGCATCCCATGCCCCGCTGGGCACCCACTGAATCTCATAAACTCTTATAGTTAGCAGGATAATGGGTTTGAAATTCTGTATTATGTTAATTTAGTATTATGTTAATTTTTAAATTTTTATTATGTCTGACTAGGGAAGGAAGATGTAATAAGCTCTGCCTTACTGAACTCTGGTAAGAGCTGGGCGGTGTGTTATGCACAGACCCTGCCATGCAGTGGTAGCTCAGGAGAAACAGACCTCAGACTCCTTGCAAGGGACAGCCCTGTACAGCAATGCAGACAAAATTGAATTTTGCCACGAAGAGAATGAAAACAAAGTAATGTGAATGCACTGGCTGTGCTAGAAAATAAATCGTTGCCTTTCAGAGAAGGTGAGATGAAGGTGAGGAATACGGTTACCCTGTGCTTCCCTCCCTTTATTCTGCTATGTCTAATGTAAAGACATTCCTCTATTCTGACCTTCTCCCTCTGTTTCAGGGGTGGGACATGGACAGTCACTGGGTGAGGACTGAGCTGGATATGCCGCAGGGTGGCCCAGCTGTCACTGAGACTGAGGAGGTCATTAGGTGGAGTCACACAAAGGTAGTGTCTACCCCTGCCCCTTTGTTGGCAGTGACAGCTGAATTACCTGCCTATGCCTGAAGGCAGCTGGGATTTGTGTGATCGCTCAACAGTGCTGCAGCCAGGAAAACTTGAACACATGGGATCAAAACTTGTGTTGGCTATTGATGCTGGAGCTTTTCTGTAAGTGCCCTAGCATCCCACATTTACAGCATCAGCATCCAGGTTAGCCTATGGGTAGTCCTACCTGGATGCAGCAAAGGAGAGAATTAGAGCCAGCAGAGTGATGTGAAACAAGAAGAGTGTTTGCAACTGGTGCCTGTGGTTAATTGTCCTGTAGGCACTGACTGACAGATAGGGCAGGAGAGAGTCAGACCCTTTTGTGAGAGCTGCAGTGCCATATGGGACCAAATGAGACTTTCTCCTCTCTATTTCCAAGCACAGGAAATCTCCACAAAGAATCAGAAAGCAGACTTCACTCATCATTTTAAACATTTCTTTTTACCCTCTCTGTGACTTGTCTCACAAGTTGCAAAAAGAAGAAACAATTTTAAAGTTCTGATTAGGCTTCTGCTCTAGTTTTTGTTGTGGACTCACAGGCTTATCCTCTCCCTCATGTCAGATACAATCATAAAAATGTAGAGAAATTCAAATAGTGTTTGAGAATTCTTTCTGGAGAAAAGCCTTTCCCGGTTTCTCTTCTCTATTCCATATACTAGGCTTCTGATTACTTTTTAATTTATTTCTTATCCATGATTTTTGGTTATAAAAATTTTGTCCTTTAAGTTTGAACAGACCAAGTCTCTTCTCTAACTTTCCTTACTTCAATACCACATATTTTATTCTTGAATTTGAAACAGCTTACAGCATATGATAAAGAAATAAGAGGAAATGTTCGTATAAATCAGCCTTGGCTGAACAGCCTTTAAAATGATCCTAAATACCAATATAAATTTACCCTTAAATAATTTCTATAATGTAGTTATTATTTAAATTCTTGCAGGAGAACACATTTGTGGTGCTATTGCTAGACAGCTTGCAGATTTTGATGGATGTAAATGAGGATGGATTTAGCCTGGATCAGCAAAGGCAGATGTATGGGCAGACCTCTCTGCCACTGAGGTGTGTCAGGCTCAGAGGCTCCCAGTGGGAATAACGGGTTCAAATTTCCAAAGGATCTGGAGCTGTGCCTAGGAAGAGTGGGGGCTGTATCCACTCACTTTTGGGACGTCTGGAGAGGTCTTTTGTGTGCTGTATTTAACTTTTTGTTTCAAATTTATTTTCAAGTCAGGTCTTTTGTACAATTGTTTCAAAATCCTCCAGCCTATTTCCACCAGATTATAGTTTAGCCCAATATTCTGGAAAGAATGATCCCGTTCAAAACCCACGCCCTGCCCGGTGTTTTCAAGGCTGGCCTTGATTTGAGTGTAGAAGTACCGGGTGTCTAATGCAAATCTAATGATGCATAGAAAGTAACTATTTAAGCTAACTGGAGCGTAGCATTTACAACTAGAAGCCATTTAAGTATTCTCAGAAACTCTACTACTTAAGCTGTGTTTATAATGTTTATCTAAATGCAAATGAGATCACTGCTGTTCATATCGGTGTTTGTCATTTTGTTTCACTTAGTTTGTCAGGAAAAGAGCTTTGATAAACTTTCTGAAAAAAATACTTACAACTTTCTGAAATAAAACTTTGATCGGTGCAGGAAACAGATGTGGAAGCTTTTAAAATTAAAACTCCTTGTTTAAACAACCTGATGAAGTTTTCAATAAGTGTTTTCTGTATTAGGTGTTTAGAACAGGTCCTGTACCTTGGCATACTGCAAAATAATAAATAAAGCTAAATCAATAGGAGTTCATCCAGTTTGTCTCTCTTTCTGTAAAGGACCTCTTTCATCCTATTCATGATTCATACGTTTACGGTACTGTCCCCTTTTCACTACTGCAATTCATCAAGCGAAAGGTTGTATTTGTCACAACGCTGAAGAACAGAAGTGCAATGAGCTGTTACCTCTAAAAGGTACTGCTTCACAACACAAGATGAAGTCAAACACAAAGCATGTGTTGTGTAGGTGTCCTCTAGAGAAGCCTGTGTACTTTTGAGGACTCAGTTTTCAGCTAGCTAAGTTCCCTTCACTGACCTGCCCACCACGGCTTCAGTGCTGGTGCTCAGGGGGGAGGTTGAGTGGCAGAGGACAGGGCATGTGGAAGAGCCTCAATTACAGCCTCTAACTGCTTCTTGTGCAGGCTTCCGTATGACAAAAAGGCCCATTTTTAAAGCCCAGCTTTTATTTCAGCACAAAGCAGTGGTGAGATATCCCTGCCTCTTACCTCTCCACTTACATCTTTTGGTGTTGCAAGAGGAATGCTGGTGGTGACCAGGGTTCATGTTGAAGCCACACAGTTAATGGTGGGCTGGAGTTGATGTCTTGCTCTCTACGTGGATGACAGAAACAGCATCTGAATTCCAGAGTGGGGGATGCTCCTTACTGGGAGGAGCACCCTTGTAGCCACTGAGCCCAGGATTGGGTGGCAACTGCTGCACCCTCAGCCTGCTCTGCAGCTCGTGGGAAACAACCACCCACGACTGAAGCTTCACATTTTACAAGCTACTTTTCTAGCAGTGGATTTGGCCTTTCTTGGTGCTGAGGCACAGACCTCAGAGAGGAGGAAAGTTTTAACCATGTGTTTGAGATGTCAGTGACGTGCCTTTACATTCAGCAGTGCCAAGTACATGGGTGTCTTTGAGGAAGGACACACATCATTAAATAGAGTCTATTGGTGCCCAGCACTGGGGGGCCTGAGTGCTGTGTTGGGCTTTAAATGCTGTAATTTGTGGTGTCCAACATGAGAAGAGTGGCTGTAACTTGCTGCCTGCTTTCCTCACAGATACAGTGAAAGAAGGTTAATTATTTGGCCAGATTTATTGGTATTTGGGGCTGAATGAGTTTTTTCATGCAACTTGATTAGTTTTCCAAAGAGATGCTCCAAATTATGTTTCCTCAGGGAACAAGCAATTTGTGGGAGTTCCTTCTGAGTATTTCCCATTCCCCATCTGCCACTCCCACTCTCCTTCCCAAAATCACACACTCTCCCTTGGCACTCAGTTGTCGATCAGCCTTGGAGCAGCACCACCTCCCAGGTTACTCTGCCTTTCATGCAGCTCTGTTTCTAACCACATCAAGATACAGTGTGCGTTTTGGGCAAAGGCTCCTCTCATTTCTTGGAGGCACTTAGCTGCCTTTTGGTTTTACTCTGAGTGAAAGGTGAACACTGATGTTCTTGGCTTTAGGGGTCTTCATCCACTTTCCTAGTTAAAAAATTTGATAGTGACTTACCTATACAGGGTGGTGCCTTCTCTTCTGAGAAATTAATCATTAAGAGCTTGCACAAGATGTGGAACATGTAAAAGCCTTAACATTAGATACAAATTGGGAAACCAGTGATTTTAAAAATAATTCTAAAAGAAAGTATTTAAGTGACTTGCAGTACATTAAAATTTATTATGTCATATTATACATGACCAAATCCCTCCACCAAGAAACACAGCAATAGATGTAAGGTTACTGTATCATCATTGTTATTTTAAGAAGCAATATTATGCTTTGTGCTTTGCAAAATGCTGCACTGGTGACAGCTCAGAGAATTACTTCAAGAATGCAATTTCATTTGTGTCAATGACAATTGCTTTGGAGAGTGTGTACTGACTTCAGTGAGAATGGCGACTTACATCCAGCCTAACATGGAGTCAGCACTGGTGCTCGTGTAGGGAGCAGGTGTTTATTTCGCAGTCTATCCCCAGTGCAGATACCTTGCAGGAGGCAGGAATGGCTCCTGCACTGCTGGTCTGAGCTGTCTGCAACTGAAGATACTTCCCCAGAGAATATACAGTATTTCCTGTCTTTGTTCTGTAACCTGAGAGTACTTCAGAAGCCTATCTAAAAATGGCAGGAAAGCAGAACAGTAACTTGACTTGTCTTAGACTAGCACTCTCCGGGAGAAGAGAAATAGGAGACTAATAATTACTAACCTTTCCTGGAAAACTGCTTGTCTAAATAGCTAAAGCCATTCTATGACTTAAACCAATGCAACCAAGAGCACTGGTTGCTCTTCCTCAGCAACCGATGACCAAGTATTGCTGAGGAAAGAGCAGTTCTAAAAAATTTTACATAGCTGTTTTCCATTCCTTTTTAAACAATCATCTGTGATTACTTCAATTTTCAAGATGCCATGTACAGAGAGAACTCTGAAATGTATTGCTTTTTGCTGTTCAAACCTTATACAGCTAAACCTGTTAGAATAAAACCATCTAAGAATGTAGAAAGTAGATGAGGGGTTATTTTTGCTTTTTGATAGATGTGGAGGAATTTTTTAGTAAACCACTTCAATTCAGCATTTTTAGGTGAAATTGCAGAGGTTAATATGTGTGGTTAAGATAGAGCTTCTGAAAAAAATTGTTTCTTGATAGTTATTTGGAAGCTATTAGCTACAACCTGAACCATCAAAAATGCAACAGTTACTGTTTGCAGTATGAGTTTTCCATTTCTTGAGCATTATTGAAAACTTCTAAAAAGTGGCAAAAAAAAATTTTAAAATTTGAATGTCAGCAATAGAAGCCAAAAGGAAGGATGAAGACAGTCCAGAGATTTACATGTTTCTCAGAAATAATTTCTCTCCTCTTTGCAAGCAAAGGTCACTTCAAAAAGTATGAGATATTGCAATAGGAGAATTTTTAAAATAAATTAAAATCAGATGTGAAATCTTTTGGAAAATAGTATAAGATGGAAACCAACTGAATTTGCTGAGTTATAAACAATTTCTCCAACTGGCTGTATGACAAATGAATGGCTGTGCCACTTGAATCAGCATGCAAATTCTGCAGCACTTCATGCCGGATCTGAAACGGGCCAGGCTGCTAGTTATCTCTGCAGCATTGCAAAACTGTAGAAAAGAAATGAAATTACCTATCCAAAATAAATCCCCAGTATAAAAAAGTTGTGCACTCAGATGTGAATTTTCCCACCTGGAGAAGAATGACTGTCCACAGTGAGGTAATGCCTAAAAGACAAGCCAGAGGATGTAGTCGGGCTGTTGCTCTGAGTTCAGGAGCCATCTGAAAGTGAACAAGTGACCCAAGGGCAGCATCCAGGTTACAAAGTTTTTGCAACTTCTCATGAAAAAGGCTGCTTATCCTAATTAATATAATTATTAAAATAAATGCCATAGACATTTAGAAGAAAAAGACCACCTCTCTGCAGAAACAAGATCCAAGCATTGAGCCAAACACAGGAAGTGAAAAAGGGCAAAGGGATGGAAATGAAGATTTTTTTCTAGTTCATGCATCAGTTTCTGATAGGAACACCAGGACAGCAACTCTATGGAAGTTTCCAAGGGGAAAATAAGGAAATATGAACCCTTTGTGTGTTGATGGCTCTAAACCCAGCGCAAGTGCCCAGGCTCCTGCTCCGCAGTACTGACCAGCTCATCCCTTGGCTACTGAGAGGAGCCCCAGTCACTGCCTGTGAAAAGCACTGCAGAAGTGAAATAAGTATAAGAGGTTGAATAAATTGCGAATCACTGGGTGGGAAAGCGGGAACAAAGGCTTGGATTTTCCTTATGGAGCTGCCTAATTAAGCAGGATAGTGTTGTAGGCACTGATGTGCTTCTCTTTGTTTAAATGAGCACCACAAGCAGATTATTTTGATGGCGACACTATGCTCAGACACCCACACTATAATTTCTTTTTCACTTCATGAAGATCTCTTTCACTTTCACTGTCAATTAAACCTGAGACAAATCTCACTTCACCTTTTCCCCTCTCCAGAGTACCCCAGTTAGTGCAGTTACAGAGAGGTGAGAATGCGGAGAGGGTTTCTTTGTAACATTCACTGTCTTTAACAGTGACTTATCTCTCTTTTCCGGTTTTTTTGACTGCTCCTTTGCAAACAGTATTTGATTACAAGTAGCACAATGGCATAGAACGAGATAATATTTGATACTGAGAACAAAATTTATGTTTCTCTGAGGGAAATAGGTGCCACATAAATTTAATTTGCTATCAAGTACTCACCTGTAGGATGATATAACAGTTTAATCACCCAGCTGTGTGGTCCATCTCCCACCCATGTATCCTTTGTGAAAGGCAGTGTTTGTCTGCTGGAGTCCTGAGGAGATCTGTATCTGCAGAATTGGCTTTTCAGTCCACTTTGTTGGATGTGATGTGCTGTCTCATCACCTTATCCTTAATTACTAATCCTTTGAAGATTAAAATCGGAACAAATAGTGACTATTTGTATCAAAGATTTTTAAATCTATCATTTTATTCTAACTTCCATTTTCTCTCAAGGCTGCTGTGAGCATTAATTAAACAATATTTGAAATGTCACTACAAAATGTAATTATAGAAATAGCTGATTTTCATGCAAAATTAGCAGAAGGCATAAAACCCTGAATTTGAAGAAATCCACTTTAGCAAATCTAATTTAAATATTTCAGAATTTACTTTATGAAATCATAGTGAGCTATAGTTAATGTTCTGTGTGTATCTTAACATTTTCCTTAAGTCTTCCACAATGCTTAGTTTTCAGCTTTCAGAAGAGAGGAACTTGGGCATATTTTGCTGTGGGTTTTCAGGAAAGACAGGAAATAGATCTTTCTGAGCCTTGGAAGCAGTCGTCACTTCCCTGCTGGCACAGGTTCTCTCCATGTACAGAGTTGTAAACACCTCTGACACAAACACAGACATTTACAGCCTGCAACATTTTCTCAGAGAATTAGAGCAAAAGCAGCAGTTCAAGCTCTGGATCTGAAATTCTTTGAGTGAACTGGGCACTGACTGAAAATCATGCTTTTTAAAGTGATCTGACCTCGTGACTAGATCATGCAATGTTTGAACGGAGGGAGAATAAAAAGTATAATTGCAACTGAGTTGAATTCTGCAAAGATGCATTCAAAGATGCTGGGTCAGTGAAAGGTTTTCTAACTTACAGTTCCATCAGGGATATAGAGATGCAAACTGTTTGTACCAGCCTCAGGAGCAAAACCTCTCAAGCACCTGGTATGGGTTTGATGGTGGTGTTTCAGTTCAACAGCCTCATGCAAAGCATTTTAGTTTTGTCTCACAAAGGAAGAATGATCATCCAGTCCCTTCTCCCACCAATATTTTCTCTGAAACTCTATTTTTTCTTTTGAACTGGGGTGGAGGCCGTTACTGTCTACAGTGGCTGTTAGAAAAACCCCCATGTTTGGTCTGAATTGTCATCTTCAATCCACCCTAGAAGAGGTGTTCACCCTCAGGTCCTGGCACAGCCCATAAGGGAGCCCAATGGCAACACTGCAAAATGTTGCACTTTCTGATTTCAATTGCAGCAGAATTCATGTGCCAGTCATGAGGTGCTTACAGGAATTCTCTTCCATTTCTCTCCCAGTTCCCCTTCTCTTAGGACCCAGCAGGCAGCCAGGGAATGTAGCACACCTTCTTTCTCTGCCCTTAGCAACCTGATGCTGTTCTTATATAAGACTGGACAGATGAGAAAGAAAATCCCAGTCCCAAGAGTTCTCTCCCTCCTTACGAACACAGACAGCTTTTAAACCTCTGTATGTGCCTTTCCTCGTGCAAATACATTCACAGGTCCTTTAAAGTGTAATAGATTAAAAATTTAAAAATAAGTTTGGAATGGAACTGCCAACATGAATTTGCTTTTGTCAGTGTGTTGCATAGCAGCCTGGATGAGAGGTTTCTTTTAAGACCATGTTTTAGTTGAAGCTTTGTTTTTCAATTCCTCATACAAAGCATGCAGGTTTAATTTCTTTGTAATGTTTTTTCTTGCTTATCAATTTCTGTAGCAGTGTATTATCACACCCATTCTTGGAAGGAGCACTGCAGCACAGAGGATTTGTTTGCATTAGGTTATCAGAAATGTGGTTCAGTCAGAGTTTAAAAAAAGAAAAAGAATAAATTACAAGTCTCTTGAGATACAATATCTCACTTCAGCACTTCAGTTTTATATAAGGAGGGCAGAAGAATAAATTAAAACTACACAGATAGTCCTACTCTTCTTAGTTCTTGTATTCAAGTGCTTTATCCTCCTGAGATAGTTCCTTCAACCCATCTTTTTTTTGTGCATAGTGTATGTAAGTATTTATATATAGCCTGCCTCTTCACCTACAAACAGCAGCTACTGTTTCAAAAATTTCAGGTGATAGGAGAAGAAGAGACTTTTCAAAAGCATGACGTAAAATTGGTGCAGTGCAGGGGAATGGTAAATGGGAAGGAAAAGCAGCAGTTTAACAATATTGACAGGCAAAACCTGTAACGCGTAACCTTTGGGCTGGCGGCTTGGCATGCACAGCCAGTCTTGGCATTAGCACTGCCTCGAGGGAAGCCTCAGTCTTTTTGACCTTGACAGTCTTTCAGTAGGCAGAAAATGGGATAATACTGAGGTAATACTTTCTCTCCTGAGGGATGCGCCGATTAGCAGCTTTTACATGTTGTTATTTTGTTTATCATGGAAAATAGCCCCAGAAAGAGCAGGTTGCCTCAGTTCCCTGCACACGATTATACGTTAAGGGACTGTGGGAACATCGAGTTAGGAGAAGCAGACCACAAAAATAAATAAGAGCGTTGCATTTAAGGCACAGCCGACGCAGAAGCTGAGCAGAGCTTCTGCAAACATGCCACAGTGAGGAGTGAGGGTCCTGACATACCCCAGCCACAAACATCCTGGTGTCCTGCCCAGGCAGGTCAGCATCTCTAGGCAGGTCACTCCACTCTGCCCCAAGGCCAGAGACCCTCAAGTGTTTTCTGGTTAAATGGTTCCCTGTTGGAAAGTGCCTCCTCAATGAGACTGAAATGTGTAGTCAATTTCAACACAATTCAGCTTTGAAGCAAACTTTGGTTTTACTTGGGAAAAAAAACCTGTTGGTTTTGAAAGTGGCAAATAAAACATTTCATCAGTGATTCTTTGCTTTACCATTTTTGAGTTATTTTTATTTTTATAGTTCTTTCTGGCTTGCAATTTGTTGTCTCAGAGTTGTATGTATAAATAAATCACACATGAAACTGAATCAGTGGTCATTTAAAAATAATATTTAACAGCAATTTTCACAAATTTGCTCTTAATTTTAAGGAGAAACCATTGTAATCGTCTGGAGCCCGATTCTGGCATGATATGCTTCAGATTTTCTTCTGTACATTTCAGTTTTAATTCCAGTGGTTGGAATAGGAGCCCTCTCTAAGTACAACACTATTACACATCTGTACAGTCAGTGCTGAGTTCTCTGGGAAGCGGTGTTCAGATGCACAGAAGTGTATTTTTCAATGAAAAATGAAAAATGGGAGCAATGCACAACAATTCTGCTCAGCTAACACAAACTGCACTCTTAGAATATTAACTAGAAATTCATCAGCACACTATGAGCTCCAGAGAAGCACATGATAAAATTAAAGGAGCAGCACCTGTAATATAGTAAGTAGACATAAGGTGGGCAGGTACTCTAAAACTACAACAGTCCAGTCGCCCAATAACTTTATGCAGAAATGAAAATTTTGATAATACAGTGCCTCTAACTAGGTTATACCACCATTAAGGGATGTTCTGAGTACATCAGTACAGTAATTTACCATAAAGAAGCAAGCAATCTGTTTTCCTTATGGGAAAAATTGAGTATGACAACACCAGTAAGACAGATTTAGAAAGAGTTTTTCAAAGGAGTTTGACAGATAGCCATCCATTTTCCAGTTAAAATCTAATTGAGTGTCTGGTTTTCTCCAGTTTGTATCAAAATCGGAGAAAAAAATGTACTTGTTTTCATCATGTAACCATATATGTGAGTAAAATATGATTTGTTTGGCTATAGCATATTTACCCAAAAGTCATCAATGTCTTCACCTGAAGGTAATAGAAATCTTCAACTGAGGACACCAAATGATGGAAAAGCCCCCACCTTCTCAGGTGCCTTCTTAATTGCCACTGTTGTTCATATCTCATCTTTTCATGGTGTGTATGATTTCATTATTGCTCACATCATTGCTCACATCAGGCTTCACCATCCCTCATCTGCATGTTTTCCCTGCTGGACATCTGATACCTACTTTGAGATCGTGGATTAAAAACATTCAATATCGATGGGCTTTGTTCTGATTCTTGTGAGCATCTAACAGGCATGCTTATACACCACAAGCAGTTTAGGTGGCCTTGTTGTTCATCATATTCTTTCAGTCACACATAATATTTTTTTCTGTTTTCAAATTTCATTGTGATGCTGTCTTGGAAAAGCAATGTACATTCTTCTTGCTCTAGCAGTTCAAAGTGTTTTTCAGCCTTTATATAAAGGCATATGTTTTGACATAGATGTTCATTATTCATTTTTACTGTGAAGTTCTGAAGTCACCCTACTCAGAAATATTACATTTGGGGCAGTAGCTATTTCCCAACACTGATCAAAAAAAATTTGTAATTGGTGTTTATATTAGAGTTACCCTCCTACTATAGGCATGTAAAACTAGTAATAACAGAAAAGAAGACTGGGCTTTTCTATAATTTTTAAAACAAGAGGTCTATTAACCTGTTCTACCCAAGACTTCCCAAATATGGATTGGACAAATCTACAAAGTGTCAGTAGACATTTACACCAGCTGTAGTTCAGAAGAGTGACACAAAATATCTAACATTACTAGCAGTAAGTTTTGAAAATGCTAAAAAGTATGATCTCCTGATGCTGAATTTTGTTCTTCAACAGCTGGATTTCAATACTTGGTTCTGGTTTGTCAAAACTGCTCAGAATTGCCATTCCTCTGAGGAATATACTCCCACACACGAGCAGTCTTGGGCGTCATGGTGTCATTTGGGTGCCAGGCAACCTTTGGACAGTATGATATGGGTATGTTTTAAATTGACAGGTCCCAAAATAACAAGCTTAAGCTCCAACAGGAGAGAAGTTGGATTGAAAAGGATTTCATGTGCAGCCAACAGGTAAAAAAGCTGGGAAACAAGCTACTAACCATATTGTCATAAGTGCACAATAACGCAATACTGATTTTAAACTTGAGCAGTTTTGGCATGTAAAACAGTCATGAGGAAAATGTGTGTCTGCCTATTAGACCTAATTCAAATAAAAATGGATTCGATGCAAATCTTTGCATCCAACTGATAAACAGTCTTGAAAGGCAAATATGCTACTGGCAACACATGGAGTAATGCTCGTTTTTCAGTTTTAGAACAGAAAATGCAGGAACAATAGAAATACTAATTTCTGAATGCTTTGTGTACTTGAAATTAAAAATCCTCTGCAGACTTTGAAATTGTCTGGACCATCTGCTTGTCAGAGAGCAGCAGCTGTGGGCTGCTTCATGGAAGAAGGTGATTTGGGAGCCGAGGCTGACAGCTACTGTAGCACGGCTGTCCCCGCAACACCGAGGTGCAGTGCCTTATGGCACTCAGACAACAAGGGCAGAGCAGGTACTGTGTCCGTAACCACAGCCCAGTGATTGCCACACAGGTCTGCAGTGTCAAGGCAGGACCATGGCCAAGCCAGGAATTCAGGTGACCAGGCTGGGATGGGGACAAGTGTGGTACAATGCTGGGTGCACACACCCCTGCAACGAAAATCAGGCAAGGACTGAGTTCATTAATACAGGTTCTCAGTGGAGAAGTGGAGCCTCAAAGTCTTACAGCTCTTGTGCTGCATGTCTGAGACAAGGTTACCCAGCCACACTCTATCAGGGTGGGCTTGGAACACAGGCAGCCAAATCCATGGGAGAGAGAAAGGACTTGCACAGCCTCTCAGTGCAGTCAGAGCCCTGACACTGCTCACCTTTGGGTAACACAGTTGAAGACCTGGACTAACAGCTCTTACAAACTTTCAGAGACCTGGAAACTTTCAAAGATCCTTGCCAGCCTGTGGTCATTGCGATGTCAAGCAAATGCAATGAGTTATTTTCTGGTACCCCTCTGTTGGTAGGTTTTGAATGTTGGACTATTCTACTGCAGCAAGTCATCCTCCAGCACATATGACAGAAGTGGAGAACATTTGGATAACCAGTCCATCTAGGTTTCAGTGAAGAAATAACAACTATAAACAAGTTGTAATGTGCTATTTAGAAAATCTAAAAGCTATCCCAGCTGTACAGAATCCACAGACCTGATTTTTCTCACTGGTGTTTTGGAGAAACAAAACTAGAATTTTACAGAAAATAAAGTGCTGCAGAGCTGTTTATTAAAAACAAGCGGTTTTGGCAATACCCAACAAATAGGTGCAAAAGAATGGAAAGTCAAAAACATCTTAGGGCACTCTGTGCTTCTATTCACTTTAACCTTCTGCACCTTGATTAGCAACTGCGTTTTTACTCATAGATCATCAGTGCAGTCAACAGATGCCTTAGCCTACCAGCATAGTCTGCTTTCAATTCTGACAGGAGAAGGATGGTTGAATACTGCAGAAAACAGGTTCTGTTCTAATGAATCAAAAAAGACTGTCAATAACCTTCTGCTTGTGGTGAGTGCACACATTTAAATACCATTGCAAAGCGTGAATTGCGTCTGGTCTTCTTTGGTGTGAAGCTAGCTCAAGTGTTAGACTTTTAGGAATACATGTCAAAAATAAACCTTGTAATGTGCTTTTGTATTAATGAGCTGGCTCACCCTGGTTGCACATGCTCATATACTTCTCCAATCTGCAACTCAGCTTCAGAACTCTGTTCATCTCATGTTATTTGTCATAGAGAGCTGATTGGCGTGTGGTTATGTTTCATTCTGTTTAACACATTAAAATATTTCTGTCTTAACAGTTGCTGGTGTTAAGCATATGTGTTCATCACAGGGATGCAACTCATTAACTACAAAGGAAGTTCCAGGCTATCATTTGTCTGCTATTTGCAGCCTTTGAAGTAATCCCTGTGGTGTAAGACTGAACACAGATAGTCTGGAGTCAGTTTGGTGAGTAACATGTTCCTCATCAGGAACAACAGAAAGACTCAGCAGTCCTACAATCTAGAATGAAGACTCTTCAATGGCACCAGCTGAACAGGTTACAACCTGGCCAGTTTGCAATCAGCTTACAACCCGCCTTCACAGGGGTGACCACTGTGTCTCGCAGAAATAAATAAAGAGCCGTGAATAAAGAAGACAGAAAACAGACTACTCTTAGGAGCAGTGGTATTCTTCAGCATGAGTAAGCACACAGGGAGCTGCTGATGGACTTGACAAGAGGAAAGTGTCTATTGAATGACCAGGCTCCCCAGAAGAGTTTTGCAATTCTTTGTCTGTAACTGTTCATTCTTGCAAAACTTCTGAAGTAGCCACCATGATGGACAATTCTGCCTCCATCATTACCTGTGTGACCATCACATGAGGGTTACTAACATGCCTTCTGCCCTGGATGGATCCTAACGAGATCAGGACTTAACTGTATGTCCACCCCCAAGGACTACTTGTTGGTAAACACTTCTAGTTAGAAAAGTTACAAACCTCTGAAGCCTGTACATTTTTTGAAGTTAATACACCTGAGCGGACTTCGTGGATTTTCTAGTTTGGAGAAAGGGAGGCTGAAGGGCAACCTCATCTCGCTCTGCAGCTTCCTGACGAGGGGGAGTAGAGAGGGAGGTGCTGAGCTCTTCTCCCTGTTATCCAGCGACAGGATGTGTGGGAACAGTTCAGCCCTGCAGCAGGCAAGGTTCAGACTGGACATTAGGAAATATTTCTTTACCTAAATGGAATATTTCTTTACCAGTGGTCAAACACTGTAGCAGGCTTCCTGGAAAGGTGGTCAATACCCCAAGCCTGTCAGTGCTAAGAGGCATTTGGACAATGCTCTTAATGCAGCTGGACTGGAACTCTTCTGTCAGTGGCAACTTCATTTTAGGGGCAACTCAGTAACAAGGACAAGTTTGCACAGATGTATTGTGTAGTGCATGAGCAATAAGCTCATTGCTGCATAGTAGTGATGGATCTACTATTTGCTCATGTGGCTGCTGATTTAATGCATTTAAAATATTTTTTAGGAGTGTGGTATGTTCTGGACAGGAAAGGCTGGCAGGGAATTCATGTTTTAAAAATTAAATTGGATCATTTTGTCTCTATAATTCAATAATTTTATACAGTTTATGAATAATAATCTGATCAAAAAGTACAACAGTCACTATTAAAACTGTTCATTGTATTCCAGTCTGAATTTGATTTACTTCAAATTCAAGCCATTTTACATTGTTATGCTCTTAACTGCCAGATTAGAGTCCACTAATGTATTTGTGTACTGTACTGGAAAAGGAGCTAGAGAACCAATTTGAAGATCAAAGAGGATTAGACAGATACAGGTGCTTAATTCAACCATTTGAATTTGTTTATCATTAAAACATACTGCTTTGGTCTAGACACTGAAGTTTCAATCACTGTTGATTTTCAGCTCTAAGAATTAAATTTGATCAGGATTTTCCATTATAGGAAAGGATTTCTTAATTAGAATAAACTCACGATCAGAAGTGCTATGACTATATTTTGCAAGAAGCATCAGTATGTTTCCTTGCAGAGAACAAAATACCCTCTAGGCTGTAAGAACTTTTCTTATGCAGAAAGGATAGTTGCTTATTAATAATGCTTCGGGGGAGCTTGTAAATACTTGTAGCACCAAGAGGTAATCCTTATACTTAAAAATCACTTCTCGCTCCTGCAGGAGATTAATAACAACATGTCACATAACATTGTCAGAGCTCATGACTGGGACTTTTATTTTTCGACTCCACTGAGCATGCCAGTGAGGTAATGCATGGCCACAAAAATCAAATGATGGGGGGAAAATCCAGTACTATCAAATCAGTCTCTGAGTAGTTTCAGAAGTTCAGTGAGGTAATTGAATGAATTGTTATTTGTGCCCGATTCCCTCCTCTTTGGTGCATTGCCTTAGTGCGCTGTTAAAATGCACTGCCTTCATTGCGTGGGAACGAATACTTCCCTAATTTCTGGTGACCATGACAAGGATAGCTGACACAATCAGAGAAAACATCAAAGGTCTCTGACTTGCTGTGCTCCACGCTAGAAGGTAAGAGGCTGAAGTACAAACACTCACACTGTCTATTGGCACTGATGGGCAAAGGGAGCCCCGTGGCACTTGCACCCACCCAGCTGTGGTTACAGATCAAGCCAAAGGCACATGGGATTGTCATGTTCCTACGTCTGTGCACTCTTAAAAACATAAATATTGCAAGACTAATGAAGAACATAAGGAACTACAGCCCTGCATTACTTTTTTGGAAGTCTGAATGTTAAACCTTCAGTTTTAACAAGTAGGTTTTGCAAAGCAGTAATCAAAGCCAGATTCCCCATTTACAAAGAGCTCAGCACACAGTGTTGGGTTGGAAACATAGCCTCCTGAGGTAAATTTGGATAATATCTGCTCTAATGTGCTGGCATCGCCTGAGAGGCTGTTCTGACATGCCAAAGTCAGCTCCAGTGCATACACTTGTCCAACACGGCCATGGGGTGTTCACTGTCTTGTGCTTACATAGTCACCTTGGCTTCCCCTGGGAGCGGCGTGGTGCAAGCTGTATTGCCAACTGCACAGTGCCACATGTGCAGCTTAAAACCTTGTTGCAGAGGCTTGCAGGCCCCTGCAAGGCTGGGGAGGGCTGACTTGAAAAGATCTGACCATACTGTCCACAGTTGCTGCCATTTGGATTTGTAACTCAATGTTTCACATTTTCCCAGGAGCATCCTCTCTGGGAGCCACATAATAGTATGGGATTCTGCACTGAAAAAGCTGAGTATAATGAGATTTAAGGGTATCTTTCCCAAACAATAACAAGGAAATCTCCTTCCTCCATGTATTGAACAATGTAAGCATTTTGATCATGACTTAGGAAAATTTGAGAGTAAGTTCCTATAGATCCTAATTTCAAAAGCAATAATGGCACTACCTCCAACTCTGCATTGCATTCCTCTCTGCATCAGGACATATGTGTGTGCCAGAAAATGGGACTGCTCTGTGCTGTATCTTTGGGTAGCATCGTGTGGCAGACCTCCAAGGACTTTTGCATGGCTCTGCTGACTTTGCACCACCCCTCATGATGAATAAGACGGGATCTGGTAACAACTGTCATGGAGAAGACTGATGTTGTCAACAACTTTTTGGCCTCAGTTTTCACTGGCAATTCCCACATGTCTCAAGTCCCTGAACCTCCAAAAAGGAAAAAAAGCTCAGTGCATATTCAACTGAAATGTAGGCCAAGCAATAGACAAGCCTTCCTGATCAGGATAATGCCCTTAAGTGTATCAGAGATGATTAAAGTTGGAAAGCAGAAGAATGTAAAATTAGCATGATTTTAGTAGTAACTTCAGCAATTTTCTACAAAAGTTTTTTCCTCCAGGCATCTGAATAGCAACAGACATTTCCAGAAGCACCTTGCTTCTCCAAAAGCATACATCATCAAAGCACACAATGAGAAGGAAAGAAAGAAAGAAAAACAAGAGAAGAGGGAGCAGGCAAGAGGCAAACCTCAAAACTTCCAACTTCCTCCAACTTCCTCTCCTTCAATCCCTAACCTCAAAGAACAAAAAAAAGACCTCAGGGCAAAAGAAGTCCAAGTGAGTCTTAGGGAGTTGAAGGGCTATATGGTAAACCTTCTAGAAAAAGCACTTCTGCTGGTGTCAAGAGGAGGCACTTCTTTCTTCTGGGTATCAAGAACAGAAGTAAAAGCTTTTTGTAAATGATAAATTCATCATCTGCCTCATTCCAAATGTGGGCAGCGTTCTTATTTTCATCTTCCCCATGAGCAATACTCGAAACTACCAGAAGAAGGAGAAGAAGAAGAAGAAGAAGAAGNAGAAGAAGAAGAAGAAGAAGAAGGGGGAAAGTCAGCTAAAACAAATAAAGGTTTTAAAACTTAAATCATCATTATGTCCCTTTGTTCCTGAAAACTCCAGGCAAAAAGAAGCAAGAGGAGTCTTCTAGCAACATTGTCTGTGTGTAACTGTACAGGTGCAAACATGCAACACAGCAGAATGGGCAAGCAGAGCAGAGTGTGCATAGGCAGAGCCTTCCTTGTCACATCGTACTGGATCCCAGTTGCACCCCAGATTTGGTGCTATCTGCAGTCTTGCTGAGGGGGCATTCTGTCTCCTCCTTTAGATAATTGATAGAGATGTGTTACTCTCCTTGTTCTTGGCCTCCAGAAGGGCTACAGCCCATTAAACACTGCTCTCCAACTATCAAAACCATCTGCTTGTCCACCTTGCATCCAAAGATATTGTGACACTGCTCTCCTTTCATCCAGAAACACAAGCATTTCATTAGAGAAGGCCGCCAGGTCAGGTCTGTCCCATCTCTCTGTACTAATCCTATATTCTCAAACAGGGTCTTGTGGTTTTAAAAGCCCTGTCAACAAAATACTCCCTATCGACAGTGCTGGCTTTGGAACTGGCTGTGGACCTGCAGGATCTATCACCTTCTCTTCAAGCCCTTCCCTCTCACTGGTAGGGCCAAGTAGAAACCACATGGGAGCCCATGGTGTTGACTATTTTCCCCAGAGCCATGTAGTCACTCCAAGCACACTCCGGCTCTTCCTGGCCGTATTGTTGGTGGCCATTTGGAGGAGCATTGTGAGTTATAGTCCAAGGGTTACGTGAACCTCAGTAGTCTTTCTCCTGGTCTGTACACCTTAGCTAAGCCCTTTTCCCCACTTCTGGCTGGGATAGTTGTGACCTTGCCTCTTTACCACAACAAAAATTACTGTAAAAACCCATCTGTATAATGACACTTCTCCCCTAGGACTCACATCCAGTGTTCACCATTTGTTATGAGAACCAGCCAGCTCTCCAAAGATGCTAAAAGTATCAATTTTTTTTTGTTTTTGGGGGGGTTTCTGGAGTATTTTTTTCCGTAACGTGAGTTTTCATTGCCTGAGTTACTGTTTTTCTCAGGTAAAATAACAAGTCTACATGATCCAGATGGCTGATCACACGGCACTTATTTCCAACTTGTAGCAGTATTTCACAGCTCCCATGCATCCGGTACATGCATTGACTAAATAGAATAAAGAAACCTGAAAAAATGTTGAAGACCCTATCCTCCCTGAACCATTCAGCAAAGAGATAAAATATCTAAATTCAACAAAAATAATCACAGCAAATAATTCATACAGCTCTGCAAGGGAGAGCACTGCGTCATTTGCTCTGCTCTCTGATCTAACTCATGGGTGGGTCTGTCAGTCTGTCTTCTAGAGTGAGCTGTGCTGCCTTGTCCCAGTGTCTCCAGGAATTCGCCACAGCAGGATTTCAGTCAGATTATTAAGAGGAGATCCCTTTTTATCCCTAAGAAAATAACTTCTGTTGTTCACCAGCTGCAAAACTTTCCTCATTAAGTTATGTCAACAGCAGGAGATTATTTCTTACCTGCATAAGAAATGCACCCTGGTGCCCTGCATATGCTTTTTAACTTGTGGCAGGAAAGGAACTTTTTTCTCTTAAATTACCTTAATATTGAAAGTTGCCTAGCTTCTCTTTTGGGAAAGCCACCCCTAAGGGACAGAGATAATATACCGGCTGTCGGTTCACTTCTCATCAGTCGAAAAACACTCAGAGCCTTCTGTAGGGCAAACTTCTCAGCTGAGGATCTGGTTTGTCCGCACTGAGACTGGTGTTATTCAGGGCAAATGGGCTCTTCTTCCTCTGCCAGGGCATGTGAGGGTAGTTTTGTTTCTGGAAGAACTTGAGTCAGTTGTAAGAGTTAGCATCAACATCTCTCAGTTATGCTTGGGCTCCTCCTGAGACACTGCAGGACTGTGGGCCCACCAGGACAGAATAATCCTAAGCAATTTCTGCTTCAACTCCTCAAAACTGAAGAGCCTCAGAAGCATCAATTCATCTTTGAAGACGGCAAAAATATGCCTGAACTTGGAGCAGATGCCCCTATACTGGATAGGAAGTATAAGTTTTGTCTCTAAATTGCTTTGCAGATTTGACTCTTTTTACTTTACTGCCTGTTTCTGCCTTCATTAGAGCTAATGATCTCAAGACAGCACAAGATCATATAAAATTAGTTGTAAATAATTGCAATGGTCATTAAATATGGTGAACAAAAAGTGAATATTCAAATGGAACTCTTTCAGATTGGTCTGAGCCTGACAGAGAAGTGCACACTCTTGCATAGCCATCTGGACATGCTTGACAGCAAGGAAAGACAGCATCTGGGAAGCATTCCTCAGACAGGGTCCTCATTACAAAATTCTGTGTGAAGAGCCATAAACTCAGAGATATTTCTTGGCTGTTTTTTACCTATGTTCATTCTGTCTATGTAAGAGGGAAGGAAATCTCAAGAAACAAGGAGCCACCTTGCCACCCATTCTACAAGGTCTTGTTTCAGGGTCTAACTCCAGTTTTATACTATTTATAGTATTACTCTGTTTATAATTCCACTGGGACTATTACAGGATGAAATCAAGTACTGACTGGCATTACTCCTGATTTATACCAGAGGATGTCAGAGCAAGCTTACTAACTGCTTATTATCATGTACTTTTTGTAATTTTTTAATACTACTTAATGCTCTGAAATCTTTGCAGAGACTGACACAGGCCCAAGATACAGGGTGTTCAGTACCTTCCATAAACAAAGTCCTTGAGGAATTTCTGAAGCCCCTCCTGCTTCCCAGGGTGCTCAGCTTACTTCAAGAAGAGTCCTTGTTTTACACTGGTTTTTATTTTTGGCAGGATACTTTGGTACAACTTGTAGCAGTTTGTGCTGAGCATATCAGCATTTTCATTACACAAAAGGTGATCTGCAAATGAAGAAGTGGTTATTTTGTTTTGTGTTTGGCTGCTACAGAAGGATTTCATTAACACTGAGGCAGTATAATGAACATTCATTTGTAGAGTTGGACGAGATGAAATTGAAGAGCTGGGTCACAGAAAGTCCAAAGAAGGGCTTGATAACAGCACTTCAAAGGGGTAAGAGCTTTCTCCTCAGAAGGGGAAAGTTTTAAAATATACATCTGACCTTTAAGTATTTTTGAACTATATGATTAAGAATAATCTGTCATTCTTTACCTTTTATGCTTCAGACAGCATTTTTGATAGAATACATTTTCAGTACAGTGTACATTTTCAATTCAATCTACAGTGCTTTAATACATTTTCCAGTACAGTCTATATCTTCAAAGTTCAGTGGCACATTAACATTTACAGAAAGTTTTAATCAAAGTTTGAATGCCAGAATCACTGTGGGATTAATTAATTAATATTTTTAAAGCACTTTGTTGAAGAAAAGTGCAAAAGGAAAATACGCTTTCTTATTTTTGATGCAAATTACATTTCCATAGAGCAAATTTTCAATTTAACTTAATGCCAAAATGGTCCCAATGCATTACTCAGTTTAGGCATGTTTTTGCATTCAAACTGTTGAATAGAATTCTGAAACACGGCTGAATGCCATCCTGATTTAGGACTATCCTATGAAAAGAGAACAGCATGCAGAAATTCTTCTCCTGGACCAGTTAAGCCAATGACAACAGAACAAGAGATACTGGAATTTCATTATGAAGCGTTCATAAATGCTTCGTCTTGTCCCTTAGTACCCTGATACTGATTGCAGAATGAAAAAGAGTGCTTCTGTCTCCAGAGCTGAAGAAGTTTTCTGCATGAAATGAACTAACTTAGATGAAATGCAAAAAGGTAGCCAGAAAAAAAATACCTAGAAGGAAACACAGTTCCATGTTTGCCGTGATTAGTTTGGATGGGCTGACGAAAATTTCCTGTCAAAGCCCTGATGAGGGCAGTGAGGGACCAGCTTGCATTAGGGGATGGTAAATAGCCCTGAAACTGTGGATTAACAGAATAGAAATGTTCACTGTTTGTGTTGAAAGTTTTTGTCCCAAATGTGTCCTTTGCCTTAGATGTCTGGTTCATCAGCTCTGTGAGAGCAGAGGACCAGCACCTACACCATACCTACTGGGGGATCACAGTAATGGACAGGAGGAAGCAAAAGCGCCTGGGATAAGGAGAAGGGCACAGGATCCATCCCAGAGGGGTCAGAGCTGGAGGAGCAGCACTTGTACTGAGTGGTTTCAGAAAGCTTTAGAAAGAAGAGATTGCTGTTTCCGTTTTAACTTGACTTGTGACAAGAGCTCTTGAATCCAGTGAATGAAGCACGACAAACTCTGGTGATTGGAAACTGAAATCAGATAAATTCAGGCTGTAAATAAAGTTCTGTTTTCCGGAGGGAGGGTAGCCATCAGCCAGGCAGATCCCCCGTACATCTGGTGCAGTCTCCATCACCGACATATTGGTCTGCTGGGAAGCCCTGAAGCAAATTCAGAGCAGATCTCTCTTCTACAGAGTGTCACACTAAAGAATCTGTCCATTTATTAGCTAGAACTTAAATTTCTGTTTTCCAACATTTTGATGAGAGATTATTAGTAATGCCTCCCTCAGGTCTTCTCTTCACTATTTCCTTCTGTTGCCAAGCACAAACACTCTGAGGAGTCACCTGGACAATAAACTCTGTGGCAGAGATTTCTGAATATCCCTCAGAGATTTTTAAGTCTTTCTCCATATAAATCTCAGTAAATTTTTTTGGTAAAATTACTGTCCCAAATCCTTAGTCACCTTTGAATTTCTCAGCATTTATTTTCAAGTGTCATGCAGTCCATAAGTGTTTAGTACTAAGAAGCACTTCTTCCTGCTATATCTCTATCTGGCAAAAAACTTAAACCACCAGAGAAACTTTCAGTTTAGCTTTTGATTTCTTTTCCTTCTCTTTAATCACAACCTTTAAAGAACTCTTCCAGAAAATATTTTACTGCAGTAATAAGGGAAGGGAAACACTGCTGCAATTTAATAGTGGCCAATAAGGAATGAGCTGTTTCAATGTGTTGTTAACACACCAGTGTTGTTCTTAACTTTTAGAAAAATCAATTTATCTTCAATTATGCGTAGCAAACCATGTAAGCCTGCAGAACTAGATTAATGACTTGCCTACCAATGATCCCCAAAGGCATCTCTATCCTTGCCATCAGTCTCTGATGCCATACATTAAGAACTGAATTCCTTCCAGCCATTGGCCCACCATTAGGTTTTCTTTCATGCTGGTAATCTCCCTGAAACAGAAAATGTGAAGTTTAGAAAGAGAGGGAGAAAGAAAAAATAGTTCCTTTCTAACACAGTAAGTAAGCATGACTCATGAGCATCAGTGCCTCATGAATTACAGTGCATTGAAATGACCACTAAAAACTGAGTTTGTCAGAAGACACTGCATAAAATTAATAAAAAAGAGACTCAAGAATTTGGGCAGATACTCTTTTAAGTAGATGTTTGAGGAACTGAGTTTGAAATTTGTGGCTGCATTTTACCAGTATAAAAATCTTGTCAAAGCTTCATACCTAGTGCTCCTGATTTTGTTTGACCATCAAACCTAAATTTAAGCACTAAATCTTTCATTCTGCTTGCTGGAACAACAATTGCATCTTAAATGCAGTTTAAGATGCCAGAACTGGAGCCTGTTGCAGACTGCACATGCTGAACCTCACTATGCCCCATTCACGTTCTGCAGTTCTGCAATGCAGGGGATGGGATATAACCCAGAAGAAACTGCCCTGCTACCCAGCCTGCCAGGGCTAAATTCCTTTGCAAAAGGAGTTACCTGTAGTTCTATAAAAACACCAGAGCTGCAATTAAAAACATGAGTATGACAAAGCTCTCCCTATTTTAGATCTTCAGGGGGTTTTTTTGTATTTTTTGAATGGTGCATACAGAAGAATTAGAAGGGAAAGAATTCATTATAAATAATATTTCAGCTTGTCAGATTAAGACAAAAAGATGTCATACAGGATAAGTCTATGTATTATATGTCAATTCTGCTGTGATTCTCTAAGCTGCAGCTAAAATGGCTGGCTTGGAAGTTGTCTTGTGGATTTTGAAAGTCAGAGGAGAGGCTCAACTGGGCAGAAAAATCTTTTGCGTGGGAGGAAAAACACTGTGTTGGTTTAGAGCTAAGCACAGCAGAAACATCCACCCTTACTTCTGAGAAAGCTTAGATTTACCTGTGGAAGGTACATTGTGAGAAAAATAAGAACAAGCAGAATGTGAATAGAATTCAGGTACTTGCTGGCCAAGGAGATAAGCTTGGTGACCTATATCTTCATCTCCTTTTCTGACAGCTCTCATAGGATCAGACTGCGATCACCTTTCAATAACATTTGCAGGTTGCCAAGGACAAACATTCTCCAAGTTTTGATAAAATAAGAGAAGCTTGGATGAAATTATCTGACCCATAGCAGGCATCACTACCCTTTTCCTGAGTCACATTGAACATCTTCAAATCCGGAGACAGAAAGAAGGATACCTGATACGCACCTGAAAATACAAAACAATTTTTTATTGGGTAACAACCACAAAGATATCTGGGGTTCAAGGAACCTGGTGACACTCACCTCTCCACAAGGCACCCCAGAGTCTTTGCTGGTAGGGCAGGAGGGGAAGGCTTGGCCTCTGCACCACCTGGGTTCAGTCTTCAACGGTGCTGCTTTTCCATCTCCCGCTGACCCAAAACCTTAGAACCCTGGTGACCAGGCATTTCAGTACAGTGATCCACTTGGCTGAGTCTCTTGGTGGAGAGAGGATGAAGTGGGGTTTATAGAGGGAGAGGTTACCTATGGAGCATGGAACAGCAGTGAGATGGCAACAGAACCACTGTCTTCTGCTTCTCTCCCTGGAGCATGCTCTAGGCAAGTCCATGCATAGTATTCCTTGCAGAGGCAACACTGTGAACTTTGCTATTAAATTATTAAAATTCATCTTTCCTGGTTATGACATAGCTGCAGCATTATCGTGAGCATTAAAATGTTTATTAAAATGTAGCAATCCTTGAAGCATCTGTTTTCCCAAACTATGAGACCAGAAGCATACTGAACCTGACAAAAAGAGCAGAAGAGGTGTCAGAGTTACCTTTAACCATACCAGTTCTGATCATAGGAGGCAAACCTTCTCTCCTCACTACATTGGCTGCTCTTCCATGCTCTTCAGACATGCTATGAAGAGGTGGAGCTCTCACTTGCTCTCACTTGTGACCTGACTTTACAAAACACTTACAGCCTCCTACAAATTGCTGCATTCCATTACCAGAGTTTTTCCCAGAGCAGCTCCTGAAGACACCGTAGTATGGTAGTAGGTACATTGAATGAAGCTTCCAGAAATTAGTCTTAAAGAAAAAAAGAGATTCTTCTTGCAGGCAGTGCTGCAGTTGAGAGGCAGAACCCCTCAGCACAAATCATGGATGGCAAAAGCTTCCACTGCTTTCCTGGAGAGACTGGAGAAGTTCACAGAAGAGAAATACACCAGGAGCTGCTAATTTCATAGAAACACTTACCATCCCAGGAAGTGCCTGAAAGGCAGACAGTAATGGGCTGGGAGAAACATCAAAAAAAGACCATAGATATTTGTCCTGATCCCACACAGTGCCCCAAGTTTTTTGGCCGCTAATGGAAAAGAGATCTTTTGACCCACTGTAGGCATTCTCATGCAAGATAAGCAAAAACGTGTACCTGATGAATGGTGAATCATATACTTACATATACGTTTCTTTCCCATAAGCTTTTTAACAATGGTGTAATAATTAGACTAAAAAGGATACATTTATACAACACTTACAGAGTAGATGCTGTAGACCATTAGGATATTTAAGTTTTTGATCTGTGTGCCTACTGTCAAGATTTGCAATGGCTTATTCTACACCTTCTTATGCCAGGCCATCACTGCAGTCTCCATTTGTGCTGTTATTAAACTCAGCTTCTTGTTTAATTGTGGATAAAGTGTATGCCCAATCTGATTCAGTTCAAACAGCACAGATAAAAGTTGTCAGGAGTCTCAGATCCGGGTCTGTCATTCATAAGCAGCTCTCATGTGGTTTTTTTCTGCCTGTACCTCCTGCAACCTTCAGAGGCACAGGGAAGTAGCATGCTGCTGCTTGGCTCTGCCACTCTGGCTCCTAAAATCTGACCTTGATGGGGAGAGAAAAAGAAAACTAAAAATGATACCAAAATATCCCAGTCACAAATGCCAAGACAAATTGAGTCAAAAGACAAAGATGTGAGAGAATACAATGCATATGGACTTTCCAGCAGAGCTCAAATCTAAAAAATGGTAGGGGCCAAAAGTTGACAAAAACCATTAAGATAGCAGTTCTAAAACAGGTGCCTCTGCTTTGTATGCAGCATGTGTTGTAGAGGTATATAAAAATCGTGTGAACTATCTTCAGATGGCTATCAAAAATGGATCTTTACGTGTTGAAAAAGGAATTGCTTAAAAATAGATTTAAGTAAAGAAAATAATAAAATGTTTGGAAATTTATTTAATGAGACAGTTTCTGCAGCACAGCATAAAACAAAGATTATATAATGGGTGCCAAGATAATAAATTGTACTCAAATTCTTCTCACACTTCTGAGTCATTTAGCCTGCTGTCCTTTTGAGCTGTCACTTGAACAAAAGCAGATGAAATGAACTAATTTGATAACTTATCTCATTTGTCTTTCTTTGGGAAGCATTGCTTTTCTCTACAAGACTCTAACAGTAGGCTAAAAAGAGAGAAAAATATAAGTGAAAATGCCAGTAAGAAAGACAGGTCTTTTCATTAGCTGAAAATTTGAGATATCTATTCTGGGCTCAGTTGCTGTGTATACCACATATCTTTGATACTCAGCTCAGAATTTAAAGAAAAGTCATGGAAATTCTCTCTCTTATTGGAGAGTCTTTGGGAATGGAACAGCACAACCAGAACACAACGAGATCACAGCACAACCGCAGTGTTGGGAAAGAATGCCCAAACTGCCCTGGCTATCAGAAATCATACAGCATGACCCCGCCCTGAAGCACATTTACAAATTGCAAAGCAAGTTGTTCCATCTTAGGGTGCCTGCTCACAAATAATGCAATTATTTGCACTCCTCTGACCACTGAGGCTGGAAATGTGTTGAGGCCACCAGTATCTCTTTGACTCTTGCCAAAGTCTCAACATAAGGCTCCTGGTGCCAAAGTCTCAACAGGAGGCTCCTGGTAGCACAAATAGATAATAATAACAACTAGCATGTCTAATGAGAGATCTCTTCAAAGGCATAGGGAGGATGCCAAGCTCACCCACCCCTGTGTGCCTGTCTGAACAGATGCGTGCCTCTTAACCCACCTGTCAGGTTTTTGTTACATTCTTAGAGAATCTGTAATCGTATCTCATTTTTCAAACAATTATTTGCTGCTCTTTTCTGAGCAATCACCTGGATTAAGACAGACACTTAAAGGGAATTTAGTAAGGCTTGCTCCATTACCCAGCCTGGGTGCATTCATGCTTCCAGCATTCTGAAAAGCTTTAAGAGATTGAGGCACATATGAAAATTTCATGAAGCCCTTAACTTCAATGGGATTTTTCAGAGGGGATGTCAGTGTGTCAAACTCTCTAACAGACAAGTGGACCTGGAGCTCAACAGAATAGATTTACTTTGGAATAAAACTGCAGACAGGCTTATGTGTGGGGAAATATCTAGCAGCTGGACTAAGGTGCTCTGAAATGTAGTCTGCCTTCAACCAACCAAAATGAGATCAGTGGAGATTCTAAGACCTCACAGAAATATATAGAGGATTATTTGACAACATTCTCATCCACAGAAAGAGATAGGGAAAACCAAGTAACAATATTCTCAAACACTGTTGCCATCACTCAGTGTTTTAACATGAAACAAGAAATTTAAAGCTTTATGCTTTGGCGGTCGTGCTATTCTGTAACACCTCCACTGCTTTATCTCTCCCTCTTTTTCTTTTTGGCATTTATGAATATTTCACATTTTCCGTCTGGATGGGGAGAAAATCATTGGATTGTAATTCTCAAAGACTTAAAAACCACAAGGCAAATAGATCTTAAAACATTTTTTTATTAATCTCTTCAATTTAAATTGAAGCTGCTCGATTTTTTGAGCCAGGATCATGATTTTTGAATACCTACAATACTTTTTTATGAATCTAACCTTTTTTTTTGTGATTCTGACAGAAACCATAGAGCATTGGAGTACAGCAGAAGTGTAATAAACTACTTAAATCTATTTGCACACAAACAATTAAAACATTAACAAACAAAAATGAAAATTAGTCAAAGCAGAGAACAAGGGAAGAGATGGTATGAACACAGATAATACATGTGTTAATATTAAGGATTCTCCTATTTTATTTTTATGATGAGCAATGCAAAAGCATGGATAAATAACAATTACTTGAATAGCAATAAATAGAAAAATTATATAATAGGGAGGGAAGACACCTAATACGGAGGAACTTAACAGACAGCCAAGGCAGTAAAAAATTTTTTTTAAAAAGTTAATCTGATGAAACACTAGGTAATATAAAAAGGAAAAACAGTCTTTTAGGGTGGGATTAATATTGCCGAATTTAAACCATTTGAAATGTTAACTGTTTAAACTTAAAGCAGCTCATTTCATTATAATTGTCTAGTTTCCTGTGTAGTCAGTGGAAAGAAATATGTTACAGCCAAATTTAATTCATCTCACCTATCTTCAACAATGCTTTAGGGTGGCTACTTTGAGAAAATCTGGTCTCTCTTTTCTTTTTCTCTGTAAGGGAATTTAGAACCACTACCTTGTATTAGACATACTGGACAATCAAGATTAGTTGAGATGAATCTCACTCTTACATGGGGGAAAATTGTAGGGAAAAAAAAACTCACTACAGTTTTAAGAATTATGAAAAGAATAAAAACAAATCAAAGATATAAAATTACATAAAATATTTTCTTACCGTTTTTAAATAGTATTTGAAGACTTTTAGCCTGTGTTTTAACACCCTAGTAATGCAGACAGGCTTCTCCTCTGAAGAATTTCCAAAATATCTGCTTTTTACTCTTGCATGTGGGGAATCTAGGCATATTCAGGAAAACTACTTCATGAAAATTTGGAAGCCCAAGTCAGGTGTTTAAGTTTGAAGCATGAATTCGATTGAACAGCTTTGAAACAAGTTGTGATAGAAAATAATTACAAAAGACACAGGGATAAATAAACAAAGGCAGTATGTTTTTGCCAAACTTAAGTTCTGGCAAGAAATTATGAATTTTATTTTCAAATTAAAATTATTTTTTAGATTAAATATAGTAGGCATTCTACATCAAGAAAATCATGGTGAGACTGAAGAACAAGAGAGCTAATTGTAATGTGGGTAATGTATTAGTGTAACGACTTTAAGATAGGTAGGGAGCCACTCAAAGACAAAATGGAAACGGTGTTCTCCAGAGCGTAAGTCACCAGGGAAAGGTAAAAGTGAGGATCCTCAAAAATTGCTCATAAGATTAATTTACTACTGTTTTCATCAATTATCTTATCTCAAAAACAAGTATGTGATGATAGAACTCTCTGATGTCATGACTTTTCCAGTAGACAGGCAGGTTGGGAAGAATAGCATGATGTTGGGGATTGCAGTGGGATTAAATTTAATGGTGTATAAAGTGAAAGACCATGTTAAGAAGACTTTCTGCAGTAATAAGGAATTCATCAGCTGTAACTGAACGAGGCAGAGAAATGGTATTATGTGAGCACAGGTATCTTCTGAGATACCACGGTGAAGTGGGCATGAAAAAGTAAAAGTATTTTTGATACTTTTATCGAAAAGATATGTTGAGACAGGTATTTCCAGCAGAGGCTACTTGTCTGTTTTACCTGCATGGCAGACTGAAGTTCAATGCAGGTAAAAAAATACTGGTGGCTTTTGTGAGAAGTATTAATGTTTTCTGTGGCTTTTGGGAGACTTCCTCTGCTGTTCCGCAAAGCTGTGTTGACCCCTCTGTGCACCCCTTGGCAGTGCTGAAGGAAGATGTGGCATCTAATAAGGGATAAACACATTACACAAACAGATATTTAAACCAAAGCACAGTGTTACAGTGAAAGGGAGGAAGCCAGAAAACAAGCCTTAAAAACAACCCTTAATAAACTCCAAAACGGATATATACTGAGCAGGAATGCATTTAGGCTCAAAATAATAAAAATAAAAAAATTCCTTATCATCATTACATGAAATTAATGAGACTTTCAACTGAAGGCATCTAAGTAGTGTCAAGATAGACCTCAATTGTCTTCTGGAAAAAATGATACAGTGATGATACAGTTCAAGCAGAGGAATGGACTCACTGATTTAGGAGCTTCCTTCTAGTTGTCTGTCATAAATTCGTGCATTACTGGCAGAAATCAGTGCAGAACTACTAGTTCTAGGCTCTTTTCTAGAACATTTTATTACAAGATTTTAAACGATTCTAGAAGGAAAAGAAGAGTGTCTTTATTTCCATTTGTGGAGGAATAAAATGAGGCATATGAAGGTAAAATGTCTTTCCTTAGTTACCCACCAGGTTTGTAGAAGATAAAATAAGGTTCTTTAATTCCTGTATAACTTCCTGCTTTTGGAAATGAGTGCGAAAGGAGGGGCTTTTTTCTGTTAAAAATAGCTATTTGTAAGCAACAAGCTTATAGTTAGAAACAAATACATACCATGGCAATTTTCCTTTTGGAGATGGTTATAAAAGAGTAGGGCTGTTTCCTAGGAAACTGTGCGTCTTTGCATTTGGGTGTGCCTCCAGGTGTGAAACAGTGTCGTTTGGAGAGCAATGAATTAAAAGAGCTATATGTTCCTCAATTCCCGAGGGAAAGTGTAGTCTTGCAGCTAACTCGCTTTCAGACTGGGTTGTGTTTAGTGTGGTCCTGCCCGTGCACAAACCAAGGAACTTTGTCAGCTCTTGCTCCGAGCTGACTCAGGTCTGGTACCGGACTGTCTGCCCTGGAGACCCCCAGGTGTCCAGGTCTAGAGTCAGCACGGATGGGGCTATGTGTAAGCACAGCCTTAAGATCATCCCAGACCATGACGACACTTACTTTGTGAACCTGACTTTGACTTTTTTTGCAGGATGAATTTGGATTATTCAAACAATCTGTTCTAATATCAATTTTTTGAAAGTTTGCTTTAGCATGCTAGACTGACAGTGAAGAAAAGAAACACACAAGAAAAGTCACAATATGAACAGAAGTTATTTACTCTGAATTTGTTGTGTAGATGTGCTGTCTATTCACATTAGCTGGATTGTAATTGCCTCTAATTCTGCCTCATCTCTGTTTTCAAAACTGTGTTCATTCCAATAGACTATTTCTTCATTTTCAGTGACATACTTATATAAAACTATTTCTGTTTACCCAGACAAATAGAACTTTGTAATAAATTGCTTTATTACATTTTTAGCAAGAAGATGCCAGAAAATTATTCAGTAGGGTATGTACATATTAGATACTGCTCGTTGGCTGCCACACTTGGTAGATTCACGGATTTAGAAAATAATGCATTTTACTGAATAAAAAAAAAAATGTTTAAAAATATAACAAAGCATTGATCTGAATCCTGAGGTTTTTAAAGTATCTTTACATCTCTGGGACATGAAATATATAGTATGTATATTATTGACACAGGAAGGTTGGATTAGATCACAAAAAATCCTGTATTTTTAACTGCATTAATTCTTTGATATGAATAAACCAAGCAAACTACTAATAAAATAATTTCAATTATTTTGTTACTTTGTCCTTCAACAGTCTTATCTGGAAAATTGTTGGATTTTCAGTTTCATTAATTATCCATTTATTTGGCTTTGTAACAGCGTTTACAAGGCGCTCTATGCCACGGCACTCACACCAGGAACTTACTCATCCTGGGTAAGGGTTATGGAAGGTCCAGGCAAGTGGCAGGTTGTGGGACTCAGAATGGCTCAGTGAAAGGAAATGGCCTGAGTCATTCTCTCTCTTCCACTTCACACATTCACATTCTCTCTTTTCGTGTGACCTTTTCCAGTGCCTGTGGTCGTCTGGCTTCAGAGCATATAGGAGTAGTGTCAGGCAGTTACCACTGAGAAATCTCTTCTAGGGAGTAAGTACATTGTCTGTCCCAACCCTGACTGACTGGAAAGACCTGAGGCTGTTCTAAAACACCATGGAGGACTAGTTAAAAAGAACAATTCCTTCCCTGAAAAGCTGAATAATGTCTTTAATCCACTGTTCTCCTAGCCCTTTACATTCCCCATTATCTTAAATGTATTGCACTTTTGAGACATACTATCCAAATTTTGTGCCCACTTTTTTGCTTGTTTTCTTTTAATATTAGCTTAAATGTTTGATTGCATCTAAATTGCATCACATCTATTATTAATACACAACACAAAGTCAGTAATTTTGTTTTCAAAATTTGATCAGAAATAGCAAATTACATGGGGGATAATTTGTCGTAGAAATTGTCAGCCAAGATGAAAATGCATTTGAATGCAGAATAGAGACAAGCAATCAATTATGTTCTTAAGGAATACACAAATATCTTGGATTTTTATATGCAAACGCTGTCACAACTCTGAGCCCTTCTTATAAATATACAATGGTAATTGTGACTGTGAACATCTTGCATTTCACTCGTATTCCCAAATGCAAAATCTCAGCACTCAGGGAAACTGTTATGAATTTATAAGTCTGCCTAAAAAAACTTCAAATCCATGAACAAATAAATGGAGCTTCTGGTAAGAATTCATAATTTTGCCAAAGGATTTTTCTTGGAAAGTAGATTTTTATGCGTTTTTACCAGGTACCTTCAAGCAGAGAATGAGCCTTCTTATTTCTTTGACAGTAAAAATTTGTAGCCTTTCACTTGGTGTCGCAGACCTACCTAAACTCACAAATAATCTTCATAGAGCTATTTATTCTTCATTGATGTTCCCTGTAATGACTTTCACTCCATCCCACAGTCTGTCCCTGAGCCGTAGTATTCTTGTATGTGTCCCAGGCCATAGGAGGACCCTAATACCAAGGGGCATCCCAAAAATAAACATCGTAGTTTATATTACTAGATAGATTACTATTTCATATTTATATAAACAGCTATAAGGCCAAACCTACCCAAACCCAGCAAGAGAGAGAACAGAATCTTTTCATTCCTAAGTGCTCTGTTTAGTCATAAATGTATTGGGAAGATTATGACTGGCATATTGGATATCTGTGTTGTATTTTGGCTAGATTGTTTGAAACCCAGAATTACAGCTGAATAGTCTTCCTCTGGGTGTTTGAGACAGCCCATGGACTCCTTTTACATGAGAATAAAGGGTGTTTTAGGCTGCTTACTTGCCTGTATGATCCTGGGCTTTGTCAAACTGTGTCAGAAAAGACAGCTCTTCTGTAAGCAGCAAAAAAAAAAAGTGTTTTCCCCATCAGTCTGGTGTTCACCGACGACAATAAAGCCCTCTCTGTGCAGCAGTAGGATCATATGAAGTGCCTATTTCTCATCCTCACCTCCCTCAGAGACACCCTCAATTCTTCAAGAATGTTGTGTTGAAGTCTGGCCAGCAAGTCTGGCTGCCCTGGGCACCAGGGTGTGCTGTGCATCTGCTGCTGTGCCAAGTAATTCCCATATCATCATGGGCTTGTACAGGTTTGTGTTGTTCCTCCTCTGCTAAAAAAAAAACAAACAAAAGTGGCTCACATCTCCATAAAACTGGCATAATGGAGTAGCCAAGCAGGCTAGTCAACTCCCAGAGATCTTGTGTGACTAAACAACTCTTCACTAATAATTATTCCAGAAAAAGTGACTTCGCAGCACAGTAACAACAGCAAATAAAGATACCTGAAAGCAATGGTATCAACTGCAGCTTACTCCAGAAGATGAAATGAGCAGTATGGTCTCTACCAGGAATCATTTCCAGGGGACTGTGAGCAGCGCTGAGATCCAGGCAGGGAGTGAGAAGCAAAACCACCCTTGGTATGGATTAACCAGCTCAGGAAACTGTGGCAGTGAATAAAGGTCACGTCTCCACGACAGAGACTCGGGTGTATGAAATCAAACATCCAAGTTTGACATTTTGGTCATAAAAATGGTCAGTATAAGTGAACATGCTCTGAAACATTTGAGAAAAGCTGAGGAAAGAGGTAACAACACTTCTGTCTGGAGTGGTCGTGCCTGTTCGGAGGACAGAAATCACCACACAGCACCTCTGGGCAGAGGCTGGGGCAACGTGCTGAGAGGACTCCAGGACAAGGCTGTGACACAGACACCAGCAAAGGGGTGCAGCAGGGGCTAAGGGTCAGGTCAGGCGCGTTCTGCCAGAGCCACTGCTGGAATACTGTGTTTGTAGCCTATAAAAGTCACTATTCTCTTTCGCTATTCACCTCACAAAACGAGGTAAGAAAGAGCAGTAAAGGCCATCTATCGATTTTGCTGTCTCTGAAAATTGCCTCTGGTAGAGCAATTCTAGGGCTTCGCCTAGACGTCTAAAGACAATCTGTCTAAAATTAAGGGTTGAAATAGTTTTCATCAACAGGATAAATAGAAAGTATAAATAAAAAATCTCATTTGTGTGCACAAAGAGGAATGTTACATATTTTGCACTCTAAAACTTGTATTTTTTAAGAATTATTTTTAAAAAAAAATTTTAAATGTATTATTTTTACTTTTTTTCAAGTTATATTTCATTCATATATTCACCTAAACCTAACTGATGGGAAAATGTAAACTTTTCATTAAAATAATGTGAGATAATAATGGGAAACTTTTAATGAGGAAACAATTTCTTTTATTTTCATCAGATGTGAACTTAAACTTCTTATACTTTGAGTAATGTAATAATAAAAATTTTTATTATTTGTTGAACTTTAACATAAAACTGAGTTTGCCAAGGGTGATTGGGTTTTTCTTCCTTTTTGAGACCATCCTGCAGTCAAGTATTATTTTCCTGAAAGCCAATGTGTTTAATTCCACCACTCTTTCTATCACGTCTAGGTACCTTTGAACGTATTCTCCTAAGCAACTTTGTCAAACAATGTTTCCCACAGCTTTCAATTTGACTGTATACATCTAGACTTTGATTTCTCAACAACCTTCTACAAATTTGTCTTGTTTTTCTGCAGTCTCTGGTTTCTTCTACACAGGTATATTGAAATTATTTTTCCCAATGAAACCTGTCAACACCTAATTCTATTTTTTTAATTCTCTCTACTCAGTTCTTTCTCTTAGTTTTGAGTGGGTAAGAGCAGGATGAGCAGAAAAGTTTTGGATCAGTTTGCTCACAATTTGCCATTTCAGAGCTTTAGCAGAATTAATTCATGTCTTCCCTGAGAAAATTAACATCCCCTTAGCTATGCTCTCTCACTTGCACTGTAACTGGAACTGTTTCATAATGCATAAATGAGTCAATATTAACTGGTCCAGAAGCTGGCTATAGTCTCAGTTCTCAGGGCATAACTTTTGACAGAGCAATTGTCGTTAGACCCCACATTCATAGAGATTGTGTTGCTGTGGTTTTGGGTACCCTCATTGCAAGGGGGATTGGGCTGGATGATCTTTAAAGGTCCCTTCCAACCCAAGCTATTCTATGGCTCAATGATATTGCTGATTCATCTGAAATATCTACTGTTCTGGGCAGAAGAGTCACATAAACCACACTCTGTTATCAGTTCCTGCTACTCAAGATCTAAACAGTGAAGCTGCCTCTAGTATCCCAAAGGGCAGGCCGATGATTCCAACTTTAGTTCTGGGGTGTCTTCAGAAGAGTATAGCTTTAGGTATTCTCACCACCAAAGATGGTTTTGAATGTGCTCATCAAGAAAAGGAACACAAGGCCCCAGATACTCCTTAGGACAATATTTGAGAGCGTAATGTGTCTCTCCTACACTGCCTGGTCTCAATATCAGATCTCAATAACAGAATCAGGAGATCTCAGTATTCCAATAGCAGAAACAAGAGTGCATGCAAAGGCAGATGGTGCATATTTAAAATACTTAGCCACTACTCCTGATGCAGTCATTGCAACATGTGCTCAGATATGGAACATTATAACACCATCAAACACGATGTATTTTATCATGGCCTTGAAGGTGCTTTTCCTCACATCCATGAACAACTATAATGCTTTGAGAGCTCCAAAGCTCAGCAAATAATGAGATTATTCAAGATTTTTTTAATTCTCTGCTTTCCCAGACATCTCTGCTGGGCTGGGTATATGCCCATGCGTGAGAGGCTACAAATGTCCAAGCACCTGTGAGGGTGATGGGTCTGAGGTGAGTGGCACAGACACTGGCTGATGCTCTCCACAGGGAGACAATCTGCACAACAGTGGAGGTACTGAGCTGTGGCTCCTCAAACACTGCCTCACATCCCCAGTTCCTGCGCAGAGAAATGAAAAATGGGTAGACATTTCTTCAAGAACAGAAGTCAAGAACACCCTCATGAACTTCACGGAATACCTCAGAAGCCATGAAAGACAAGCAATGAAGGTTATACAGATGCAAGGCATTTCACCAAAATCAGTGGGGTTCCAGTCACTGCAGGGCCAGCAGCACACAGTGCGGACTCAGCACCTTGCTTAGACAATATTGCCGTGGATCTTGGTCATGCTACCACAGTTTTTCAACCAAGCAATGAATGAAATTGTTCAACAGGGTTTAAAGATGAACGAAAGGAAGTCTAATTAAGATGTGAGACATTTTCACAGGACAACATGAACATTGAAAACTTAGTTGGGAAATGTCATAATCCAGGATTATTAAAAATAAAAATAGCACCTCTAGTTTAGGAAGTCCCAAAGCTTCAGATTGCTCAAATCTGGATGCCAACCCTAGTTCTACTTTTGCTATCCCTGTGCTGACAGCTGTTGTTGGAGCAGCAGACTTGCTGAGATATATCTTTGGTTTGAGCCAATACAATGTCCTAATGTATTTAAATTTTCTTCTTTTTCTTCTTCCTAGAACAGGCATGATAGGAGATGCAGAGTGCTATTCAAAGAATAAAAATAAAGTTTAAAAATAAAATCTGTTTTTTAAGACATTACCATCCAACAAAAGGGACAGATGGAAAGAGGCAGATGGAAACAAAAAGGAATCAGTGGCACAACATCAGTCAACATGAGTATCATTACGATTATTGCTGCAGCAGTTTTACCACTATAAGTTTGTTCCTGATATTCGGGCAAGAAATGTTTTAAGAAGAGTCTTGGAGAAGGATAATGAGCCATTTTTACTGGTGTTTATAAAAAGTCCTCCAGAGTGTGAAGATGAAAATGCTCATCTGCTCTAAATTAGGAGTTAGGGATTTCACTTTATATTTTCCTATTTTAAATTCCTGACCAAAATTCCAATTACTTTCCATTACCAGTGTTCTGTTACTCAAAACTATAAAAACTCAAAGTAAATGCCTTTTCCTCTGTATCACAACTGTGTATATTTAGAGGTCTGAAGGCCTTTCAAAGCCTTGCATGCTTTGTTACATATTCTGTGGCATGTAGGCTCCAAAATAATGTGGTGTGATAGCTGCCAGCCTGGGAACCAGAGACAAAGCTGTGTCTCTAATAAAGAGTGTGACTTGATGCACTATTAAAATATGCTTGAGAGAGTTGAAAACTAGAAAATGCAATGCAACAGAAGAGAAAACAGGTGATAAAACAGTGAAAACCTCAGGAGGTAAGAAAGAAGAGTTGATGTGGTAAAGCTTTCACTGGACTAAGGGATTGCTCCTGTCCTTGCCCAATTTCTTTTCAAGAGTGGCTTGTGAGGAGATTTATGTCTCCCCTCCAGTGAGCCTTCTGTGTGTCACATGCAGATTAGATTACTCCTCACTCAGCAACCTCACCCATAAACAAAGCCCTATTTTCACTCTTGCTGGTGTCTCCACGCTGGAGAGTAGCAGAGAAAGTGAGCAGTAGAGAACTACTTGGACTGTCTCATTGGAGACAGTGGCCTGTGTACATAGTACATGGGCAAGCAGGGCTCCTCTGTCACCTTCCTGAACTCAGGAAAGCTGAAAGAGGTGGGGGAAGCAGTTCAGAAATACCCTCACCTTCAGCACTCAAGGGTCCCACTCCCACAGCCGCAGAGGAAATGAGGCCAGGCGTTGCTGTACTTGCCATCTGCACTCTCCATACACAGCTTTCAAACCTCTGCTGCTTCCTCCCCGAGTCCATGGTAGGCTTAACTCTGTGTACAAAGTGTATTTCTATTTCTGGTTCGTCTTCCAAATGTCCTCATTAGCGGGATAAGAATCATCTCATTCTAACTTGCTCTTTACAAAATTGAATCACTGCTTCAGCTGGGTGTTATTCATACTGAAATGAGGTTTATGTCTTTTTAAAGGGAAAAATGCATCAGTTCTAGCCACCTACTGAGCTACCATATTTCATGCCTAGAGGATTCATCAAGCACCTGTTGATTTCTCAGAAAAGGAATGAAACCTATGTATATTTGCATCAGTTTTGAGAGAAAAAATCCTAATCCTGGACAGTTGAAAATCTGAGTGCCAAGAAGCAAAAAAAGCCTCAAACCATGAGGGAGTTTTAAAAATCCATGTTTTTTAAGATTCTGGTTTTAGACTCCTGAAGAAATTTTAGAGACAAATTCAAAACATTTCTCCTCACTCTAAAGGCAAGAAATCCTAACCCATTTCACCTCCTTAGTAAATTCACACCTTCTTTTGTTTGTGTTGTTAATGTTAGTATTTAACAGTATTAGTACAAACTTCCAGGAAGCAGGTATACACTTACTTCACTTAGCAAGAAGAAAGAAACAGAATAAAACCCATCTTGCTTTACTTCATTCCTTCAGTTTTACAGTCAGGATACTATGCAGCTTAGCGGTCTCCGAGCTGTAGTGAAATTCAGAGCTAAAACCCACCAGTTATGCCCAGAGGGACTTTTGGGAGCTGCTCTGTCCCAATAAGCAGGATGCTTTAGCAGAGCTTGTCTTCACACCTGAAAGCTGTCCAAGCCTCCACACTTCAGTCCCTCATGCTTCCAAAGCTGTCACTCGCTGCCGGCAACAGATTCAATGGGGAGCCACGTGGCACATTACGTTGATAAAGCCACCTGATATTTCTTCTCAGTTGTATGGATCTTTCTCACATGATTTTTAGAGTCTGTTTTCTTTTTGTGTCTCATGATGAACGGCAGCAGCAATTGTGGTCTGTGAACCCTTAATGATGACAGGAATTTCTCAGTCCCACATCTTCCCAGCACAGAGTTTTTAAATCTGGATTTATGTTGGCTGCCTGTTACAGGCAGGGGGGGTTTGTATGCATGTAAAAATACTTTATAGTAATATTTGAAAGTATCTTGTTCATTTTTACTTTAGCGTTTCCCACAAGTTAAGCATTAGATAAACTCCACCTTGTTACTTGCTAACTCATCAGTAAACTGATGCTTATCAAGTAGTGGACAGGGTTTATCAGTCATCTTTTCCCTCAGTTTATTGTTTTGAATGTCGGAAAGGAGTAGTTTGATTTTGGAGCATTTCTATAAAGGCGTTCCAAACATTTTACGTATTAATTAGGATAGGTAATTCTTGAGAAAGACGGAGTCACTCCTGTTTTAAATTACTTCAAGTGATTAATGTCCACTGGACAATCCACTGCACTTCTAGGTAATAGCTCCAGTCATTAGCAATCCTCTCTGTTAAACACAGGTATCTCATGTCTACTCTAAATACATTTGCTACAGCACCTAGCTATTTAATTTCATTATGTTTATATGGCGAAGACTGGAACCCTCACAACCCTTTGTCCCCTCTTGCCCACTAAAGTATTTGGAGACAGAGCTTAGTCACTGTTTCTTTTCCCTGCTCAATAACCAAGGTTCTTCACTGGCATTCTAATGCAGCTCAGGGTCAAAAAGTCAAGGCAGCAGAAACGGCTCTAAGCTGCAGGGAGTCGCTTTCCCCTCAGGCCAAGGAAGGGAACAGGTCCATAGAATGTTGCCCAATGGCTGTGCAGGTCCACTCATTTTACAGGGAAGATCGCTACTGCAGTGCTGCCCTCAGTTTTGAAGAGGATGGGATGGATCACAAAGCAGTAAATGCTTGGGATTCTAAAGCTACAGAGGCGCTATGGAGTTTTCACATATTATGACAGCAAATGACGAGGGTAAGAAATTATTCTATGGTGGTATAGTAGTACCAGTACTAAGGAAAAAAGTTGACTGACAGTGGTATTAACTTTTCCTTTTCCCTGATGTGCAAAGGAATAACAAGGACCAGCATCTTAAAACTGAGGTCATCACATCCAGCCTTGAAATTAGCTGTAATTTTCTAGCAATACATTTCCAGTTGTAGAGATTACATAGCGAAGAGATACATTTTCCATTGCATGGGAGCCTTTAAAATGAGATGAGGTGTCTTGAACAGAACACAGAATTCTCTAATTTGGCTTCTGGAAAAAAAATACATATACAGATTACAAATCGAGGAAACGAAACAAGGTATTTAGAACAACAACTTCTGGTCTTAGAATTGAGAAATACAAACAAATCATTCCATTGCATTTAAAATTTTTACGAAGAAGGCAGGAGCATAGCAAAGACTGTGGTACTGTAAGCAACATCCAAGAGACAGTCCAGCAATGGAGGAAGCAGTTCTATTAATTTATCTTTAATTTATTCTTAATTCAGATTTCAGTGATGTTGGAAATACCTGTATAACAAAAATTTGTTTTGACTTTAGTGCTTGTGATACCATAATAAACTGAACTACTTTTTATAGACAAATACTGTAATTATTATTTACAATTCATTTTCGTTGTTAAAACCTTAGATTATATACTTAAATTATTTTAATTGCTCGGTTACAAATTCATGTACATTATAATGTTAAATTTTACATTAAAAGATAATGACTGTTTAAGGAAAAGTACTGTATTCTTGACACCTGTCATATACCTGACATTACCGGTACGTATTCTCAATTTTCTAAGGTTTTTTTTCTGGATTGGTTTCTTTTTCTCAATTACACCTTATGGCAGACACACAGTAGGAGTAGGCTGTGAAAATTTCTGTACCCGATCTAGTAGTTTTCCTTTCAAATAAATTATATATAGAATGAACAGTGTAGTAGTGCAGTCCTCTGCACTATTCAGAACTGATCTATGAAAGCAGTGCAGTCAAATTTTAATTGCTATTTATGAAGAAAACAGAACTGCTGCCGTGTTTCAGGAGTCTAATTCTAGGGCCTAATTAGTAGTTGGTTTGTTTGCCCAAGTGCCACTGAAGTGCAATTTCTCTTTTACAAATCCATTTTCCTCCTCAGCTAATGTCACAGACATGGAAGTATCCAGTCCTTCTTGCTTCTCAGTGACCCCTAAATGGCAGAGTTCTTGTGTAAGAAAAAAACAATTTTGTGTCTCAGTTCCCAAATTTCATGTAAAGCTGACTGAAAGCTTTTTAATTTCTTTCTTTTTCCTCTCTTTGCTCATAAGTGTATTGTGGTAATAGGCTGTGCCTGTTATACAAGTTAAAGTTTCATGCCACTCAAAGTTTCTTTCACCCCTTGAAAACCAGACATCCAGTCTTTGGCAGACTCATCTGTCTGCAAAGTACAACATTTGCAGCAAGCCCTCAATGTTCAAAGTACTATGCAGCCTTTTTAGCCATATCATATCCATTAAAATCAATTCCTGAACCAAAACTATGCTTTTATTGTCAGGAAACCTATCTCATTGAGTGATTATTCTGGATACACCAACCTGCTGCTCTAATTCTGCTGTTTGATGTATCAGACTCACCTGTAAATGGTAATGTACTCACTGAATATGTTATTTTGCCGTCTCCTTTCTGTCAACACAAAATATTTCTTACTTAGTTTCATCTATGCCATTTAAGACTGCTGGTAATAGTTGATATTATTTTATTTGTTATGCATTATAAATAAATTTAAAATATATGCTGGTAAAAATCACACACACACACACGCTCAGATATATGTATGTAAAAATGTGACCTGACTTAAAAACCAAAAGGCTAGCTCTCCTTTCCTGTGACTGCTTGAGGGCTTTGAGTGTTCAGTGCAACAGCAGATGTTTGGGGAAACCTTGGTGTTTAATGCCTGGTGTGCCAGCACTTAAATTTAACAGATCGAAATGCCAGATCCTGCACCTAGGACAGAGTAACACTGGGTACAAGTGCAAATTGGGAGAGCAGCCCTTCAGAGAGGGGTCTGGGGGTGCCGGCCGGCAGCAGCTCAGTTTGGGTCAGCAGTGAGTCCTGGCAGCCAGGAGGGC
>VZTD01004291.1:0-28000 GCA_013397725.1 Rhagologus leucostigma | reverse complement strand
AAGAGAGGAAGAGAGGAAAAGAGGGGAAAGAGCGGAAAGAGCGAGGTTACAGTGTACGGGGGTAGGAGCTTTGCCAGCAGGGTTTGTCTCCAGCGGCTTGGTGCATCAGGAGAGCTGCTGGAACAGCAGGGAGGACAGAAAGAGGCAGCAACAGTCATAAAATCACAGAATGGCTTGGGTTGGAACGGACCTTAAAGACCATTTAGTTCTAACCCCCTTGCCACGGTCAGGGACACCTTCCAGTAGACCAGGTTGCTCCAAGCCCCATCCAGCCTGGCCTTGGACATTTCCAGGAATGGGGTATCCACAGCTTCTCTGTGCCAGTGCCTCACAACCCTCAAAGGAGATAATTTCTTCCCAATATCTAATCTAAACCTACTCTCCTTCAGTTTGAAGCCATTCCCCCTTGTCCTGTCACTACAGTTCCCAATGAAGAGCCCCTCTCCAGCTTCCTTGTAGTCCCCTCTCAGACACTGGAAGGCTACTCCCCAAGTCCTTCATGACCTAGGGAATGTGAGTGATAGTTACACAAAAATATCTCCTTGTGTTCTCCAGGGGATTCATTTGGGATCAGCAATATTACCAAGTGAAAGGGCAGCCCCAAGCTGCTCTCCCGACCACAGTGTTTGCTCCTGGAAAGCTCAGAATTGCTTCACCTGCTCCCATAATGCTGGAGGATGCTAGCCTTGAATTTCCTTCACAGTCCTCTCCTCTTTTTCATGTGGCCACATGTTTGATTTGGGAACTGCTGTTCTTCTGCTGTTCTGCCTGTATTATTTCCTGTAAACACACCTTTAATTACTGAATCCCCAACATTCAGCAAATTTTTGACTGCAGGTAATCTTAGAGTAAATAAGGCCTTAAACCCAGTCAACCCTAATGAAGTTATAGGAATTTTAGCAATGCAATTGAGGGCAGAACTTGATGCAAAACTAATTATGAAGTCATAGGTAACCTTCCAGCCAAGACTGCAACCAGTTCCCCATTGTTTTAACCCTAAAGGAAAGGTTGAACAGCCTATGAGACCATAACACACCATTTGAGACTTGTGTATATCCAACAGCACTTGCTTTTAAAGCTCTTTTTTATCATGGTCAGGAACACCTTCCACTATCCCAGGTTGCTCCAAGCCCCATCCAGCCTGGCCTTGGACATTTCCAGGAATGGGGCATCCACAGCTTCTCTGTGCCAGTGCCTCACAACCCTCAAAGTAGATAATTTCTTCCCAATATCTAATCTAAACCTACTCTCTTATCTGGACATTTTTTGCATTGGCTTATCAAAGCCAGTGCAGCATGTATCTCAGAGCAAAAGATATCCTGGTTGAGTAACTCTCTAACAGATTTTGCTATGGGCAGTTTTGAGTTCACTTCTGTTCTCCTCACATCATTAAGAGGAACTGAAGCAAATTCAGGCACAAGGAACCAGATCACCTCTACTCTGAAGCTGACAGAAAAATCAGTATCTCAGTTGCAGAAGAAAGCATTTTTTGTGTATATTTTTCCAACTCCTGTCCTTGAAAATGACCTCTTTCATGAGCCAGTGCCAGTCTCGATTTATCTTTACAAAACTTTAGCAGGAATTCACCTCTGCTGGGAAGAGACATGGACAGAGTGACACACTGGATATTACGCAAATGTTCCCAAATAGAATAACTCCAGTATAGGAATGTGCTCAGTCACAATATTTTACAAAAAGAAGGTTGCAACAATGAGTTCTTCACCTTTTTGCTTCTTTCTTTCCATTAGAAAAGGAAATGAAATTTGCCATTTAGATGGACAGTAGCTATAAAACACATGCCACTCCAGATATTGCTCTTTTTTCCTACTGCTCCTTTTTATCCCAAGGCAAGGTAATGTCTCCAATGTACATTTAACATGGGTTCTTGCCCAAGTTCAAGCCCACACTTCCAATGGCACAGAAACTTTCTGATCCTCTTTGCTCATTTACCTGGCAAAAGTGTTTTCTTACAGCCCAGGTTCCATCTCGTTTCACAGTTGAATATTCCCTTTTTTTTTTTAATTTACTAAGGACTTGGCAAATGAATCGAGTGCTCATAGTGCTCCAGTGTTATTCCAACAGTTCCACCTTGAAAACCAGGCAGATTTTCCTGGTTTTTACCTGGGACCTCTCAGCACCAAATTCCACCATGCATCTGGAAGCCCCTAGGAGCCCAGCTGTGCAGGGGAGGGCTGCAAAGCTCTGTTCAGCAGACCTTTGTCACTTTGTCACTAAGAAGTTCTTGAAAATATATGTACTGGGGTTGCTAAGATATTATATTGTCATTTGAAAACTTGTTCTAAGCATACTTTTCTACAAAGCTTTGATGCGTGTTATGTATTTCTCTGCAAGAAATCCACCTGAAATTTACTGTAGACACTCTGTCAGGCATCTCAAAGTATAAACACAGCATAAGACAAGTACACAAAATTACTAATACAAAGCAATTTACAAAGTAAGTTTTATACATAATTATAATATATATTACATATTATATTACAGCAAGACAGTATTCACAAACATTTCCGGTATAAGTCTGTTTACAGAATAGTTCCTTTCAAAACAGTATTCTAAGTATTTATGCTGACAAATCTGATACAATTTGATAATTATACTGAACATAATTTGGTGTGATAATATATGTTTTCAGCATCTAAGAACAGTATAAGAAATGAACAGTTACCAGTTCAGGCAGAGCAGGTTTATAGCCACCTCACAATCACTTTGCATTAATATTACAGATTAGAGAGAGCAATATCCATTAAGCAACAGTATTTCCTGTTCAGAAATTATACAACTCGATTTTATCTCAGAAGAAAACACATACCACCACCACCTGAGCTCTAAACAATTCACTCTGAGCATTTGCCATTAATTGTAACAGAATCTATTACAAAGCAGAACACTCTCCTTGGGTACAGGAGAAACTAAGCTCTATTAAGTTTCAATTGCTTGTGACAATGTTGATTCACTATTTGCAGTTCTGCAGGTTACTGTTGAACTTGATTTGAGCATGTGAGGTGCTGCAGCTCACATGTAGTGAGTACTCACACGTGTTTAAGGCAGCATTTCCGCATCTCTTTCAACCAGCATTGCCGGCCAAAGTGGACTGTAGCATCCATGATTCCTTCTCCAAGTGCAGGGCTACAGGTGAAGAGACATCTATGTGCTTCCAGATGTTAACTGAGCTCCTCTGCTGCATGAATGCTTTTTATTTCCTCTTACTTTCTTCATTCTGCAATTTAGAAAAGTTACTTTCAGGATTATACCTTTCCTATAATGAAAATGTTCTGTGTAGGATAGATCTGCATATTCATGCCACAATAACAGCTTCATAAAATTAAAATCATTCTAAAATGAAAGGCGAGGTGCATATTTGTCAAGCAGTAAACACTGAAAACGTTTTGTGGTAAAAAATCATTTATTTTAAGTATTTTTAAAGCTGACTTTCCCCCTCCAGCCACATACAGTGCATTTCCAAAGTTCATTGACAACTCTGGCTCCCGCTAACACACAACAAATCCTATGGAGCTGGAGTAGAAAGGAACGTCTGCTGAGTACAGGCAGTTCCTGAGCTCATGGCTGTTCCTGCATGCTGCCATCCCATTCCAAAGGCCAGGACATGCAGATGAAACAGCTCAGCAGCTGACCATCTGGAGTGGCTCTGTGAGCACTGCTCCAGCCTCCAACAGAGAGAGGGATCTGAGCAGCAATACACCATGTTTGCTGAGGCTGATGAAGCCTCATAAAAAGTCTTCATACAGAGCGGAATGTACCCACACCCTATTCTTGGTGTTTCCCCACAGTGTGAATTGGAAATTTCCCCAAGGTTATCAAAATAAAAATCCCTACAGGGCAGAGCAGTGCTCTACAACTTTGTCCCACTCCAGTTCCAACAGCACGCAGGAGACACCAGCCACTCTCCGGGAACATCAGCAAGGAAAGCCTCCCAATTTCTCAGCTATTTCCTGTAAGAAAGACAGCCGGGCAGCCTCTCTCCCTGTCCTGAGATGCAAACATGAGATACTTTTGGTGCCCAGCATGAAAAATGGAAATTTCACCTTCCAGCCTCATGCTTTAGGGCAGAGAAATGGGTATTACCTTCCTCACCACCCAAGCACTGGTCAGATCCACGCCAGCTGAGGTGCACAGAGACACAGCTAAGCCTCCCCAGACAGCTGCAGGCAGCCCTCAAAAGCAAATGACACTAAAATATATATTAAAGCTTTGTCAAAAAGATATTTGAAAAGTCTCTCCTTGCACAGTCAGTGCCTTTGCATTACAAAAGTACCAGATATTAGAGTTGTTCATAGTGCTTGGAAGAGGAAATAACTGCCTGGTATGTGCTGGTACACAAAAGCATTTTAAATTAAATTATAATACCGATAAATCCTGCATATGCAAGCCTTGATTTTCAACCTTTTTTCACCATCCACAGTCATTTTCTCAAATGTAAAAATGACAGCTAAACAACAACCTAAAGATTAATTTTTCTTCATACCACTTTGAATGCCTCATCTCTCTTTGCCCTCTTAATGTTTTGTCTCTCTTTGCCCTCCACACAGTCACCCACCACTGAAATGGCAATTACTGGGGCAGCAGAGAATCACAGACAGCTTGGACAGCCTGCCCTTCTCTACTAGGCAAGCTCACAGCAGAACAGGGAAGAAATCAGCATAAACATCATTGCTAGTCTCAGAGAAACATTTCCAATGTAAATGGAGCATCTCACTGGAGAGACATAGTTAAAATATTAAAATATGTAGGAAGGGGGAGTTATTTTGGCCACTGAGCATGAAAATTCATCATGTGGAAGAAAAAAAAGACAGAAAACATTTAGGTTACAATTGATCCAAATGTAGAAATGGAGTTAGGAGTTTGGGTAGAAAAATGAAATGTGAAGGGAGTAGAAGGAAAGATGGGGAAATCAGAGAAGATGACCGCAGGGAGTACAGTCTGTAACTAGTATTCAGGCAGAAAGGAGGCCATCCAGAGCAGGCAGAGATTTAAAAGCCTCAAGGATTCGGAGTGATTCTAAAATTTACCCCAACAACTACAAAGAGAGAATCTGATCTAAATACACCACTTACATCCTTACATTGTCCAGTGCAGCAATAACCTCTGTAGTTTGAGGCCATGAAGGACTGATTTAAAAGCAACACTGACATTTTAATGCTATTTTTAAAACTCATACATGCTAAGATTGCTGATTGACTTATTCTTTTCAAGACATACCAGTGGATTTTACGTTCTGTATCACGCCAGCTGTGCATAAAAGGGTGAAGTGGGGATCAGACAGTCAGAGGTCCATTGCCCAGGGTATAGCTTCTTATGGTAGACACACAAAATGTTTTACCCACTTTGTCTTGCAGAGTATGATTGCAATATTTCCATTTGTAGCAAGGACTCCCTCATCTTCAGTTGACTAATTGTTTTGGAAGCCTTCCTTGGGAACATAAGCACTGACAAATAACAACCTTTACCAGCTGCAGTCTGCCAGTCCCATCCCCAAGTCTTCTCTTACCTCAAAGGATTTCACTCAAAAAATAAATAGCAGTGGAACTTGTCATTTCCTCCAAAGTAATTTTGGAGTTTATCATGTTTTTCCTCCAGCGAAAATCAGTGAAGCAGAATTTCAGATTTAGAGGAAGAGCTATTTTTAAAATAGATTTCTTCATGCTATAATATGTTATAATAAAATATCACTATCAAAAGATCAGAGAGTGCTTTTCCTTAGCTGAGGTAGAGAGCCATTTGGGAGCCAGGGCAGGCTGCAGGTTGTGCCTGAACTTTGTGCAGGACTCAGTTAAGACATTTCTTTGGTAATTCAGGTATTCTTCCACAACAGCTTTCATTTTTAATACAGGAATTTTCCTCTAAAGTCTTTCCTTGCTTGCTCTCTTTGAGATTCAAATTTATAAAGAGGAGTGAAGCAACTCAGTATTTTAGTTGTATTATTTCTCTACATTGCTTTTCTCTTTATTTCCTATACACATTTTGAGGCAGTCCAGGGAGGGGTAGGAATTTGAAGTCTGAGTTATAGATTATCAGCAAGTCCAAAGTCTCAGTTATCTGGGTTTTTTTAATGTCAGATTTGTATCTTCATTGTAAACATAGTAACTTTAGAAAAGTGTGGCTTTTTTTATAGCTTTTACAGTCCTGGGGAAAAAATAGCCAGATGTAATTCTTTCTGACTGTTAGGCAAAAAGTGAAGTAGTGCAAGTCAGGAAGTGCTTCCAACAAATGTCAGAGGAAAAAAGCAAAATACAATACTTTCTTTCAACCCTATACATTTCCAAAATGCACTACAAGAAGGTGTTTGGTGTCATTTCCATCAATTTCTCTTTTATTTTTTTTAATGTCTGTACAGCAGAATGTACCTGTGTTGAGCTTTGAAGTGCCAGCATGGGGATACTTTATGATTCATGAAGTAATTATGTTTGCGTTCACCATATACAAGTTCCAATAGCCAGCAGAAATGCTGGGTTAATCAATGTCTTCTGCAAGTTTTCACTGTTCTTGTAGCTTGGGCAACTACTGGAACAACACTTTTTGCACAGAATTACTAATCACCACAGATAACTACTTCCACCACTGTAGACTGTGTATTCTCCAGGCTAAACAATTTGTCATTGCACACTTGTGGTTTTGTTCCCTGCTGGCAGATGTTTCTAACTCCTTTCATATGACTGCAGGGCAGCTTTCAGAACACGACAGGAATTTTAAAACATTAATAATAATTCTCAATTTGAGTAAAATCACCTTACTTTTAACTCATAAAACTGGTGCTACAGGTCTTTCTTAACACCAAGAGGAAACGGGAGTTCAACACTGCCAGGAATGCAGCAAGATAAATAACATCACTTTCATCTTCCTTTCTTCCCCATAGATGGGGATGAACAGGGAACAAGTGCCAGCAGAGGAAACTGCTTCAGCCAACACAATTCAGCCAGGATGCAGAAGTAGCCTGTGCCAAATGGAGGGATTATATATACAATTCCCCCTGGAGCAATAGGGACAGCAGTGGCTCTTGATGAAGCAATGGAGCCTTGCAGTACAGCACTGCACTCCTTGTTTGCTCACTGCACATGGCATAATCCATATGCTGGTTTGATACCTGGGTATTTCTTTCCATAGTGAGAAAGCAGTGCACCTTTGTTTCCTTATAATTAGCAATAAGGATAGAAAATGTGGAATTCTAGAAACCCCTGTATGTCTTAATAAGTTATCATTTATCACTACAGTATCAAAACAAGGTACGAACTTCTGTTGTGAATTATTTTTCCTATCACAAAAAGAAAGGTATTAAAGACTGGATTTTGCTTGCCTTTTGCAAACACTCATGCTGATCTCTGGAGCACTGCTCGCGTGAGAGTTGTAACATCCAACCAAAGTTGGGTGTGACATAACCTGGCCATGTCCTGGCAGAAGAGCTGCCTCTGACCTCCCCTAATATCACAAAAGCAGTGAAAGTAACTGTGTGCTCTCATTCTCCACAATGTGCGCTGCTAAATGGGCTTTCTTCAGCAGTCGATAGCTCTTGTATCAAAGCAATCTGTCTTTAGGGTTCACTCCCAATTAGAGCTCCCAATAAATATAAAATAAATTATTGATCACTGTCAGGAAATGCATTAACAAATCCATCTCCAAGCAAGAGCAGCTCAATGGTTCCAAGTGGAGCAAATTCAGTGACTGTCAGTGGTGTGGAATGACTCCATTCATCAGCTGAGCTCACCCACCAGTAAAGCATCTTACTAAACCTTCTGAGCCACGCCAAAATATGGACAGGAGAACAACACAGGACTACCCAGTGGACATTTCCCAAAACAATGCTTCAGAAAAAAGTTTCACATTGCCACAGGATAAAATGTAGTACCTTATCATGATATTCCTGAAGGCAAGGGAATCTGCCCTGAGGCAGATTTAGGCACCTCCAGTAAGCCCAACCAGCACTGCAGCAACAACAGTGAGTGGTTTATTTCTATAGAGATAAACAAATTGTTGTGAAATGTGCTTGCACCACTGAGATGCTGCAGTGTGCACAGCACCAGCAGAACCCAGTGACAACAGCTATCTCATTACAAGGTATTTTACGGCAGGAGCTGCACAGGTATAAATCACAAGTTTTGAGCCATGACTGCAGTGTAAGTCTGCACCTTTATTTTTCTGTGCAGCACAAGGATAATGACTGCAGAGAGAAAACAAAGATGTTCAGTCCAATACTTTATCTGCAGGGAAACATTTCAGCTACTGCATCCTGAATAGGTAACACCAAGATCTGTTACAGCAGGGAGGGCAGAGGCAACTGATCCTGAGTAAATGGCATAAGGAAGGTAAAATTCACAAAAAAAAAATATTTTTTTGGAAATAAATATTAGAAAAGAAACAGGCTGAGCTCCTTGAAAGGTTCACAGCCCAGCTCCTGAACAGACTATGCAAGGTCTGCCCAGGAATGTCCATGCTGACCACAGAGATTTACTCTCTTCAGGAGCTTTCCAAGGTGGGCTTCATTTAGAGAGGGATATTTGACCATAAACAACAACAATCAGAGTGTAGTATCATGGTTTCACTAGTTCTAGTCCATCTTCTTTACAGCATAATGCCATGTAGAAGTTTCATGAATCTGCATATACATGTTCTGTATCCCTCAACAGGTCATCCTAAATTTCGTGTATGAGAAAGAGAGGGTACAGCAAAGAGTACCAATACTGACAGAAACGTGGATCACCATCATCTCTCCTGGCTGTGTCCCAGTGCTGATAAAACCCTGCTGGTTGTTGCAGGGGCAGTGGGGACATACTATTTTAACATTAAAACTTGATTCTCTATGTTTTGGCAGAAGTTCTCAGCAGTGTGTAATCCTCCCTTCAAGGAGACCAAATGAATTAGCATAAGGTGAGGCTTGTAAATAACAAGTCGTCAGTATTGGCAGGGAAATTATAGGTGTTTGGCAGCAGGATAAATACTGGAGGTGAACCTGGCCAATTGTTTTCGGAACTCCTTATTTACTGCTGGCCCCAGCTGCAGGCTCTGATGGCTGTAAACATTGCCCTTGAAGAATGGGTTGGAGATTCCACAGAGCGTCTGTCCATAGGATATAGAGGCAAACCTTTACACCAAACAGGGAAATGCAGTATCGAAAGCAATACAATAATATGGGGTGTCTGTGTCCGTGAAACTGTGCTTCATTTGGCTCAACACATCATTGAAAATTATTTCCATGAAACTATACAGAAAGAGTTTTCAAAATATCCTTGAAAGGCTCCTGGAAATAGTTGTGAATGTCTGACAAACAAGCACAGTGAGTACTCCTCTTTGTGCCAGTAAAACCAGAGGCACAGGAGTGAGCCCTGAGTGTCTTTTCTCCAGGGTTTTGTTGTCTGGGCTCTGTGACAGTGTTTTTTATGTGATGACTGGAGCCTGCACAGCTAGGAATTTGTGGAGCTTTACGAGGCAGATACTCCATTTTCTTTCAAATGCCCCAGATATCTGCTCTCTAGCAATTCCTTCAGTACCAGGGAGAGATCCTTAGGGAAGCTGTAATCCTGGTCGTCAGGCAGAGAGGGGAAAAGAACATTTCCCTTCAGAAGCAGAGGTCACAACGTGCACAGTCCATGGGCTATGCCTTGCAGGCTGTTCTGTCTAGTCCATGATTAAGGATGCAGTTAATGGTCCTTTGCCATTCCACAGCTGAGCAGGATCACTTGATGTCCCAGGTGCCTTCCTGAGGATGCTGAACACTCTGTCGTGTCTAGGTGTATCGTATCACACCCATTTAACACTCTGCCTCGCTTCCCTGCCTTGGCACACTTGCTGCTACCTGGCAGAGGGGCTCTTGCTGTTTCTTTCCACTCGCATGTCCTGGGCCCACCAGCGATGGTCGATTTTCCTTGCATGGCCAGATGTGGACCCAGGGAGAAACAGCCATTGCAGTGCAGTTTCCATCCTGCTGGGGTGCTCAGAGCAACGCTGGGCCATGCAGGGATGCCCAATAACTTTGGCGGTTGGGTTTGGTTTTGCTTTTTTTTTTGATTCAGGGAGGAATTTGGAGCATATTTTAAAACTATTTTTAGTATATTGTAATATTTTTTATATTCAACTTCATTTCCTGGCCAGCCCATGTGTCCCAGTGGGGAGGTTGTGTACCTTCTCTGTGACTCCTCCTGGCAGAGAGTCAGTTTATTAAAAAATGAAATGAAGACTCTCATTAAATGAGAAAAAACATGTCCATCCTCAGAACTTCTCTGTCTCAAGGCACCATTTCAGAGCTGCTTAACCCTTTTTTTAGTCTCCCTGCATGAACTCTTTGTGTGTGGTACCCCAGAGGCAGTTCCCAAATGCCATGGGCTTTTCAGGAAAAAAAAAGACATTGAGGTACTTCCTATGACTATTTTTTCATTAGCAGACTTAGCATTAAATACACACATTTCTGACAGCAGCAATTTTTACTGTACCTACCACATTATCGCCCAGGATGTCTGAAAAAAAATTACTGCTTCTGCCTCATCACATCTTTCCTAGTTGCCCATGGTGCTGCTGATGCCCAGGAATGCAGCAGATATGCTGGATGCTGCCTGCTTTTTACTATGCAGCTCCTGAGGGGTAGTGAGGAATTGTACTTCAGTACAGTGCATCTGAATTTTAATTGAATTGTAGCCTGCAGCTAAGTGGAAAGACATTAAAATGAAATTTCAGTATTTCACCCTAGAGCTGATGTTCCACCACAACTCTGAAATAAATGACCAACTCTCTCCACAGTCTCTCTTCACCCATGGCTCTGGAAGACCCTGCCAGCCACCTGGTACAACTTCCCAGGCAAGTCACAGAGAAGTGGACCTTGACCCAGTGACATGTGTTCAAACCACTGCCTGATGCTGGCAGTGCTGGACCACATGCATTTCCTATATTTTAATGAGGATTACCGTAAGGACAAGGTTTTCCAGGTAAGCCCTGAGTCTAACAAGGGATTGTGGCAGTGTAACCTGAATCTACAAGAAAGCCTGGGTTTTGCAATGTCACTCCATCGTGGTGCTGCAAAATAGGTGTCAGAAACAAAAAAATAACTGATTCACCCATCCCTTTGCCTTTGGGGTTTTTGGGCACGCAGCACCCAAGAGACAAGAGCAGCCAGGATGCCTTGTGGTGCCTCCCTGACATCTTGCTGATACGTGAGAGGTTCTGGTGACTGTGGGAATCAGTGGAGGACCTGGTCCCTCCCAAGGAGCAATTTAATATGAGCTTCTGCTACAGCAACTGCATCCACTGGTCCAGGAGTGATTTAGCTCTCACCACAAGTGCTGTTGTTCTCAGCTACTCTGTTTAACACAAACATGGAAAATGAGCAGAGGAGGGTTGTAAAAGTTGCTGTTTTAGCTGGAACAACATAAGAATGAGAAAAAGCACAGTCAGAAACATGAAGCAGCTAAAAATGAACAGACACACCCCTGCAAGATTGGAGATTCAGTAAATATTTGAATATACGGACCTCTGAAATCAAAATGTTAAAAACAGTCTCTAGCTTTTGGTTTTCAGAAAGGAGAGTATCCTGTTGCCAGAAGATTCCTGTAGTATTTGAGAGGTCACCATCACACCTGCCAGCTGATGTGAACCTGCTGCTCACCAGGAGCAACAGGGGATATTTGGGCTTTGCAGAAGCTGCTTCCCACAAGGTGTATTTGCGGTCTCTGCATCTGTCCCTGCTCCATCCCTGTCCCCTCAAGCTGCAGCAGGAGGAGAGGGCCCTTCTCCTGCACCCCCAGCTGCGTGGGACAGCAGGTGAGGAGGAGGAGGAACGGCTCTGGCAGCTCTGCTCATGGCATGGGAGGAACAGTCACATTTCCCTACAGAAAAGGTTGAGGTTTTTTCCCAAAGCTTTGAAACCAAAGATGGTTTCAAAGCTTTGAAACCCAGAGCAGGGATGTGGCCCTCTGACCAGCCTTTGTTTTTATTACTTGTCTATGTGAAATTGTGAGTGTGGGTGCAACACCGCAGTGCAGCACAGCTGCCCTGTCGCATCCCCTGCCATTCAGGACTGCTGCTCTGTGGGGACTGACCTCTCCTTTTCCAGACAGTTCCACTACCCATCACCATCAGTTAGCCCAGCACTTGTCCATTTGCATTTGAAGATTATATCTGATATTTTAGACTTGAAGTATGGGTTGTCTGTGCAAAGTGTGTTGGTTCTTCCAGCTCTATCAATGTGTCCTAGGTTACAGTGTAAGATGTAACCAAAAGAATGTATTCTGTTATCATCTTCACAAGCTGTTAAAACAGGTGAGGCAGTGTTCGTTATCTCCTACCATGACTCATCCTTGATAACTCCCTCCGGGGGCTATCTCTGTTTAACGGCCTATCAAGGACCCACTGCATGACTCATAGAATTACATCATCTCACAATGGTCCGCCCAGGGGGGAGGAGACAAGCATTCCCACCTGGATACAGTCTGGGGTTTGGAACAGCACAAGGAGCCCTTACCTACTGGATTCCCAGAGGACAAGAGCTACAGTTGGACCTTCAGTTGAAAAATCAGACTTTTCTACAGGATCGTGGCTTCAACAGGACCACTTCATCTGGATTGCTACCAGCACCCTGACTAACAGGGTGTCAGGTTGTATCCTGACTCTGTCAGTGTTCTTGTACTATTGCATTTATTTTTAATTTTCCTATTAAATTATAATTCTGACTTGTGACTTCCCACTGGTTTGTTTTCAAACTACTACACAATGTCACAGAAGAAGCTGTGTCTTCCTGACACTTGTCTCACTTCCTTTCTCAAAACACCAGATGTCCAGCAGTGCCACTGCTAAACATTTTCTAGCCATTTTCCTGGTTTTCCTGTTTTTTCAGAGAGTTTCCTGGTTTAAAGAAGGTCGTAACAGTATAAAAAGAAACTTTATATTCAAGAGAAAAACTTGCTCAGTATGTCTTGCTTCACTATTGGAACAGGAACCATTTTTCCAGTTGCTGACATATCACCAAGAAACTTTACAGACTATGCTGAGGCCTCCACCAGGGACATTTCTAATTCTTGCTGCTGCTACTTCTACAGTCTTGGCTTGTAAAAGGACATTTAAAAAATTATTTCTGCAAAAGCTATGCCACAGCTTCGGCTTTTGGGGCTATGCTCTCAAACAGGAATTCTTTGCAATTTTTAAAAGAAAATTGATTTAAAAGTGCACAGTCCAACAAGTAGGACAGATGTGGCCAACTGAAGCAGAGAGAAGGCTATGGATGAAAATGCAGTCAGAAACAGAATGTAGTGTGTCAGCCTTGAGATTCTGACCTGGAATATGCTTTGATCTCTGCTCCCTCTGTCCTGTTCATCTCAGGCACGGCTAAGCCAATGGCCAAGGCACTAACATGCTCCTGCCCTGCAGCCATCCAGCAGTGCTAGGCTCCATCAATACCGGGGGGTTGTATTAATTTAAAGTGCTTTGAGTTGCTCTTGTATTTTCACATCTCTGTTCAAAGCATTTGCCCCCCTTTGAGGAAAATGGAGCATTGCAGGGGTTGTTCTCTGCTGCTTTGGGTATCTGCACAGGGCTCACGAGAACTTCAGAGAAGAGTGGTCCCTTCTCATCCTCATCAGCTTTAGACTGAGATTCATTTGAAAGTACAGGTACCATCACAGAATGTAATTGTGGTTACAAGCGTGGATGAAACTCATCAGTTTTACTTATTATTTCAAGTGGTTTGGTTTTCGCTTGGTTAGTGCTCCATAACTATTGTCTCTGCTGCAGAAGAGACAAAGTTATTGCTCTGTTCTCAGCCACGGCTATTTATATCCTGTAATAACACTCCTCAGGATACTAGGAAAGGTATGAAACTAATAGTGTAAAATTAGGACAAAGACACAACCTTTGGGTCCTTTCTGCTCAAAAGCTGTCACTAACGTTATCTCCTCACTCTTGTTTTCTCTGCTGGATTGCTCCCCTGCAATCCCTCAGCCAGATGGTCTTTATTCTGTTTATTTAAGCTTAATTCAAAGCAAAAGGAGTCCAGGTCTTTGGGGACATCCGTCCCACTTTCAGCACTAGACGTGCTGACACCTCTGAGAGCCCAGTGATAACAAACCGCTCAAGAGCCTCTAAATGTTGGGGAAATCAGAGCCAGCACCGGTCAGGTCACACCCAGCTCTGCCTTTGTTGCAGGTCTCCCTCTATGTGGCCACTACGGGTTGGACATATCCCAGCCTCCTGATCGTCGTGAACCCCCTTGCTGCGGAGGGATCCCCAAGATAGCAAAGGGAGAAGAGGCTGGTGGAAATCCAGACACATCTGAGCACTTGACAGGTACTTCCTGTGCCTTTTGAAGTGTTTCCTCTAACTTTGAAATCACAGCTTGTCTTTTCAGGAGTTTGTTGAGATACTGCTTTGCTACCCCTTGGATGTTTTTGCCTTAACGATTGCCTAAGGAGAATCGGCTGACAAAAATAAGTACTTAGTAATTCTTTGGAAATCAAATGTGGATGCTATTCCCTTAAATCTCCACTGCCAAAATACATATATTTGTAGCATATATAGAGTTCCTTGTGCCCACTTGTATTCAGATGATTTTCTAATTTTTTTCCTTGCTATTAGCCTCTCTGGAAAGGATTCACAAACAACATTAGAGGTCCGACTCCTTCAAAAAAAAAAAAAGTCTGTCCTAAAAGTGACTTGTAACCAGATGTGCCACAGCGTTTTACACACACACTGTGCTATTTTTATCCCTCTCCATTTTCGAAAGTGATTAAAGCTTTTATGGTGTAACCCAGCACTCTGAAAGGGTTTCTGCTGTTCCACACCGCAGCTCAGTGCTCCATCCCACGTTAATCTCTTCCTGATTGCAGGGAGATGCTGCCCCAGACACTCTGGGAGACAGAGCTGTGCTTTGAGCGCAGCCGCCACCGCCTTCAGTGGGCTTTGTTTTGAGAGATGTCTCCTCTGGATAGGGATGAGCTGTCTGGGGTGGTCTTCCAGGTCCCTCTGGGCCTGAAGGAAGACAGTTCAGGCCAGGAGATATGGGGGGATGTTCCCAGCCCACCCTTGCTTTGTGCCTGCTTGCCAGTTGTGCCCCCAAGATCACTTACTGGCCAAACAGCTCTGCAGCTGCTGGAAGAGTGAACCTCAAATCGTCCCCTTCCTCTTTTTCCTACATTTCTCCCTTCAGAATATATGCAAAGGTTGATTGAAATTGTACATGGTTTCAAAAAAAAAATACATTACCTGATAAATTTATCAGAAAAACGTGAATTAAAACTCCCACAGTATTGTGTAGGATTTTTAGAAAAGCACATTTTAAAAAAACCCAAACAGCTGTCCATATTTCAAACCCCAATGCTTGTGACCAGGATCAGGGAGGAGAGGTGTGCCTGTGTGTTTCCCAGTGCATTCCCTGTGCCCGCAAGCAGCACGCCTAGGGCTGGCGAGTTGCTTCTGGACCCACCTGCACTTCCCTGGCTTCTCCCAGCGCTCAGAGCTGCTGCCTCAGCACCCGCAGTAGGAGGGGGTGCATTGGATCTAGATAACAAATACGCCTTGTTCAACAAACATTTGGCTAGAAATGCAGACAGCGTAATCAAGATACTCATCTGCTTCAGAAAAGGCTTCTGAGAAGTTAAGTTACGCCCTTGCTACATCATATACCCAGCCACCTCCTCCTGGGAATTAGCATAGAAGCTAATCACTATGTAAACTGCAGAATGTGTGGGAAATTGTCTTTTATCAGCGCCAGTGTTACCCCTGGGAATGGGAGGGTTCAGGCACCAGTATGCTCCCTGCAGCAATTCCATCTGCTGCTCCTAGATGCTGGGTGTTTGGGGTTTTTCGTGCCCCAAGCCCCGTAGGGTGGACACCACAGTCCCCTGACATGGCTGTGGTCTAAGGCCAGGTCTGCTTCTCGCTGTGGGTGGAGAAAAAAGGATGCCAGGACTGGTGGTACCTGTGAACTTTGCAGGGAGTGGCACAGGGATGTGCAAGGAGCCAAACTGGGAGGAAAGCGCCAGCCACCAGGGCTGACCCGCTCCTGATGCACTTTAGGACATACACACATCCCCAGCCTCCCACCCAGAAGGGCAGATTAATTCACCCTGAGCATCACCAGAGTTTCTGTAATCCCCACGGCCAGGGCCAGGGCAAGCTGTTGCTCTGTAGATAAAGACAAGTCGTTCCCCTCCAGAGCAGCAGCTTCCCAGCTACCAGACAGGATTAGGTTGGGGTTTTTTTTCAGTCATATTGAGTTTTTTACTTGCTCTTAAAAGGTGCAATTGTAAGAGTACAAAACAAATCTACACATATGTGAGAAGATGGTGCAACTTCGTTTTGAGCAAGCCCTGGGAAGTCATCATTTCTGTCCCAGAGCAGTGCTGAAATGTTTTGCCATTTCCCAGTTTACTCTTTCTTTCTCTTTAACTTTACATTTAACAAAGGCGCAACACATGCCCAGTGACCTGTCCCTGTCACTGCTGAGCTTTGCTGAGCAAAGAGCTGCCCAAGCTTCATGCCATGAGTCAGATCTCAACTCCCGTGAAGCTGTTCATGCTGAACCTACAAACTGGGGCTTGAGCTTTGCTGATGGACAGTGAGGCCCAGAGTACGGTGGCACTGGGGATGGATGGGTATCAGCTCACCAGGATATTTGGAAGGACATTTAGAAGAGGGTATGGGTGCCTTTGCATGCTGTTACATTACAGAAAATCTGTGGGTCATGTTCTGTGATTTCTGAAGTCACCCTGCAGAGCTGCCTTTGTCTTTCCACAGCCAGGTATAATTTGTGGTTTCTTGTTGCTAGTATTGGCCCACAGCAAATAAGCAGCAAAAGTCCCATTAGCATTTTCCCACAATAGCCTCCTCAGAGCCAGGACTGTGGTGTTATCTGCATCGGAACAGCACCAAGTCCCTGAGCCAGAGCCCTGATGTTCCCCTTGATTAGGGCCATGGTGCTGTACCAGGGATGCCTGTGCCCAGCATGGCACTGCTGCACTGGAGAGCCCTGGGTTGAGCAGCCAGGCACAGTTCCATGCCAGAGCACTTCACATTAGTGGGCTCAAAGCAAATATTGCCATAGTTTCACATTCCTGACTGACTTTGTGTCAGACTACATCAGCAAAAAAATTGGATGAGCCCTCAGGTTGAAGCAAGATTGTTGTTATTTAGATCTAATGAACTGCAATAGGCAGAAATACATAAATCATTCCTGGCCAAGGAGGAAATCAAGTGCAAGTGGCTGAGATGACACTGGAGCTTGAATTTCAATCTGCTGAGGGCCAGATGCATCCAACAAGAGTACGAACACTGTGTTTCATGACAGGCTGCTTTTCCTAGCACCCGAGTTAAACGCTTTAAAACACTAATTGACCTATGCTTTCTGCTGAGACCACGACTCTGGGACAGCCACCCTCTCTGAAAGTCCTTGACTTGGCTATCACCTACATGGAGGTGAACAATCACTTCTACCTGTTATGTGGACAGTTCCCTGTGCTGTGCAGGGTTTTGCATGGGCTTTCAGCCTCAATGAGCTTCCTTTATTCAGTTTTTTAACTAATGGGAAGTAATTTGAACACTGGTGTAACCCCTTGGTTCAGCAGAACTGCTGACACAGACAGGTCTGGATCTGGCCTGACCCTCATTAGCAGGAAAAAGGACAGATTGTCACAATTGCCATCAGAAGTCCCCACCTGGCCCTGTCACTGCACCCCAAAGGTTTCCATCTTGGATAAATGCAAAGGGCCAGCCTCACGTCTTCCCCTCAAAGACTAGATGAAGATGTGTTCAAACGAATTAAATCTGCTTGCTCTCTTTTGGTGATGAACTTGAGGCCGATGAAAGTGAACTATTTTTAGTGCTACCTAGAGGCACAAGTGAATGGCTGGCAAAGCATGGAGTGCGCTTCCCTGCCCTGCCAGTGCATCCAGCCAGGACTGCACCACCCAGGCACAAAGGATGCCAAGAGCCTTGATGCCATGCTCCACCTTGCCCCCTTTTATTTAGAATATGGGCTGCAATGCCTGTTTCACAAGGAGAGGTTCCTTCCAGCTCAGACCCCTCTTGGGTAGGTGAGTGCCTGCCTTTCTTAGCCAGTGCTGGGGGATACATTGCTGTGTTCAGCATTGGAGTGCTGGCATGTGAGCCGCACAGTTCTGCTCCTGAGGGAACACTGCTTTTCTGCCTTGGAGCAGCTGAATGGGAAATGCCCGAGGTGCAGCTGCCTCACAGTGCTGTGAGGCAACACTCCGACAGCACCGCCATGGACTGGAGAAGGAGGAGAAATTTTCTGCCTTTGGTTCAAGGCTGCCAATAGTAGCATGAGCATCTAAATTGGCTTCTGCTGTATGCCTTGCACCTCGCACCATGGGGCAGCAAGAGATGTTGGTACTGGTTGAGCTTCTATTTCCTCCAAGTGCTCTGAGGGCTGCTGCTGATTTCAGATTTACTTATTGTAATGTGTCCTTTACTATGGTCATTTGTCTTGTTCTTTAAAGGCTACAGTCTGACATTTGGTCTTTACTGGATTCCACATTGCTTGTGAGCATAAAGGTCTTGTCTGCTTAAATAAAGTTTTATCCAAGATGCTATTTACAAGTTTCTCCAAAATGTCCATATTTGCTTTTCCTGCAAGCTGGGAGGGTGCATCACACTTACTGCTGGATAGCACTGCAAACTGCAGGTGCCCAGTTTCCAGATAGTGTTTCTGAGTCCTAAGAAAGTCTTTCTGGGTGCTGATGTCCTGGGGAGCTTCCCCCTGCACATCCAGCTGTGGCTCCTCCAGTAAGGATCTGGCTCCTTTATTTCAAAATTTATACTAGCAGTTACTCATTGGGCTTTTTATACACAGATATTATCTCTTAAACTGCTTTCTTCTGTTCCTTGACATATTTCTTTGTGCTGCATGCCTGGAGCTTTTCTGTCTTGGATATATACTCAAAACAGAATGGGCAAGTCTTTCTTTATGGCCTTGGTAGAGTCAGCTGCTCATTTGGCTGTTGTAAAAACAAATGAGGAGTTTAAACGTGCAAGACAGGAAGATCCTGTCTTGTGTTTGCAAGCACTGAGCGAGCAGGACCCTATTGGAGGTGACGGCCCCAGTGGCCAGGGGGAGTTGTGAGTGTGAAACGGGGTCCCTGCCTGCAGCAGCTGCAGATCCAGGCCAGCACAGGCAGGCTTATCTGCCAAATGGCACAGTTGGAACATTGCTCCATGGGTTGCAGCTGTGCCCAATCTCCTGGTGCCAGCATCACCCTGCAAGCACTGTGCCAGGGAGGGACAGGTCTCCATGGCTTTGCAAACTGCCTTCCAAATCAGGTATTCAGACAAAACTCCAGCAGCCTGTGTGCCAAATGCTGGGTGGCCTTATACTGCTTTGGCTCTGGAGGCAGCAGGACAGCAGGGGTCTAGCAGCAGACATCCCCCTGCCTGCAGAGTGACCCTTGCATTCGCACGTGCTCGGTCTCCTGCAGCACTGCCATGTGCTGTGGCACTGTGGAAACCCCCAAACTCTGGTGGCAGGAGGGGGAGATGAGCTGTGGGTGCCATCCTCAGCACAGCACCCAGTACCAGACACCCTCCTGCCCCTGCTATCCAGGGGCTGCTCTGCCACAGTGCCAAGGAAGGGGGAAACTGTTTCCATTGCACCAAACTGCACCTATTTCCCCACAGCAGTATGTTTGTCCAAGTCATTCACCCAGAAGCAATAGTGCTTTTCTGTTATACCAGAATGCCCTTTCACTGCTGCCTGAGGAAGAGGGTAAGTGAACTGTTGTTTGCTCTGCTTTAAGACATGGTGAGGGGAGGTAAGCACCAGACAGCAACCTAAGCAACACAGCAAGATCTTTCCAATAGACTGGCCTGCACTAGACCTCTGCTTTGTGCGACGAATCAGTGTCCTTCACATAGATACTATAAAACATGGTTTCCTTAATTCCATGGTATTCAGGATACAGAGCTAAACTCTCAGGACTTAATCTATTTAAATTTGCCGGTGATATATATTCAAGAAAACAAAGGTACACTCACAAGAGTAAATCCATTTTAAATTGATTTTGCCTCTCAGCCTTTGTGAAATATCTGTGCAGGAGAGCCTGGGGCTTTCTGCGTTTTTCAGTTAGGAAAGAGACCAGCCAAGTCAACCAGGCACAGGGCAGATCTCAGCTTGCTTTACTGCAGACATGCTGTATCCAGTATTTCAACTAGTACCCAAGAACCAAACTGTTGGAAAGGAGCTGGGAAAAGCCACCAGAGTCTTATTTCTTGCAGAGAAGATCAAAACAACCCCTGAGAACTGCTGCAAAGACAAGCAAGTGGAAAGGTCCCAAGGGAGTGAGCATGCTTAAGCTCAGCGCTCATGCGGAAGTAAATAAATGGCTTTAAATTGATTCTTTTGCCAATCCCTGAATGGAGACATAGAATCACAGAATGCTTTGAGTTGGAAGGGACCTTAAGGACCACTGAGTTCCAATCTGCCTGCCATGGGCACCTCACAGAGGACCAGGTTGCTCAAAGGCCCATCCAAACCGGCCTTGAACACTTCCAGGGAAGGGGAATGATTCATTTTCCCGTAAGGATGGCTTTAGTTGTTGGATACAGTGGCAAGACGTCGTGCCTTTCCCGTTGGAGTATCAAACCCATATCGACTCAGGGGAAGTAGTGGCCCCAAAGCCTCCAGTGGGATTTGGTACCGGGGCTTCACTGTGAGGCTCAGTCGAGTGGAGCCAGGCTCTGTGGAGTCCCCCGCAGCCGCTGCGTATCACTTCAGGGATCTGCGAACACCACGGGGCAGCGCACATCCCGCGGAGCCCCTCTCTGCCCGGTGTCACCGGCCCGGAGCCAAGGTGCTGCCGGTGACATGGGCCCGTCCGTCGCCCATCGCTGCCGGCTGCACACGGCGGGGCCCCAGCGCCACCCTCTGGGGACGCGGCCGCAGCCGCGCGGTCCCGGCTGCTCTCCCGACCCCGCTGCCCCCCACCAGCAGAGCCTTTGCTTCCCTTTTCAGCGTCCTTCAGAGCTGTTTCGGGGTTCAGCCCGTGCGGAGCATCAGGGGCCAGGGATAGGGCTCGGTGCGGAATGGGGCTCCGGCTTCCCGGCAGCGCTGGGGACTGAGCCACTGCGCCTTTGTGCTGCCTTTTCAGCTGTGGAAAGAGGGTATTTATTGGTCATTTCAGAGCCAGCTGTTATAAAAAGGTGTATTTAAAAGATTCTTAAATCTCCCTCTCTCGGTTAAGAATCTCCACCTTTAGTTTGATCTTTTCACATAAAATGAGTTTGTTTGGGGTTTTTTTTTCTGATCAGCTCCAGCTCAAGAGAATCATCTCCAGGAGGAAGAATGGAAGGACACTGCTGCAGAGGAAACCTTGAAGAAGTGAGACGTTCTGTAGGACAGTCCTGTCCAAGTGCTGCTCATACCAGTAGATATTCTGACAACACATTACCATGTAAGTTTAGTAACATGTTGCAAATGTGAGTACTTCATATCTGCTTATAAAGGACTCGTCTTGTTATTTATTGTCCCTTTCAGGATTAGCTGAGTAAGGAAATCGGAAATTGTACTCACTGGCATGTCATGAAGCTGGTTGAGAGGCTGACGGGAAAATGAAGTGGAAGCCAGCTGAGAACAGCACCTTGCCGTCAAACCTCGCAGGCTGGTTTTGGCCTGTGTGAGGAGCTAGGCAGCTTTGTCTCAGCATTCTTACGGGTGAAAGTTTAAAATCAAATCAGCACAGCAGCGAGCATTTTTGATGCTTCCTCCCATAACCACCAACTCCTGCCCAGTCACAAGCTTGGATGGAGGATTCCACTGCAGAGCTGAAGATGGTGAAAGGCTCCTGGTTGCCCCAGACCGACAGTGACAAATGTGCCATGTTCTCCCCAAAATTCAGCAGTGATGTGTTTCTCCCTGCTCTCATGAGAATCACTGGTGTTCTGCATGTTGGGACACACAGAAAGGAAGGTCAAGCATGCTGCCTTCGTGCTGAAGAAGGCATTTCCCTCCTGTACTAAATAACTCTCTTTTTTCCTGAGGTCATCTGAGGCACAGAAAATTCTGGAGGAGGCTGTTCCTTAGCCTCCACTCCTGACTGCTTCCCTCCCACTGTTGGCAGAGCCAGAGCCAGTGCAATTGGGAAGGCTGGCCTTGAACACCCCACTGCTGCTGCAGAACACTCACCTGAGCGGGTGCCCGGCCTCTGGGCAGCCTCTATGCGGGGGACTTGATGCACAGTCACAAACAGGTATTTGTGTGGGGTTTCTTTCCCTATACCAAATGAACATTTGCCGGAACTCTGACCCTGCAGTGTAGTATTATCATTGGCTGGGCAGTGATTGTTGTGAGCTCCTAAATCACTTACAGCAAGAAAGAGAGAGGTGATTGCACAGCTTTTGCTTCTTTGCTGCAAGCCTTGGCCAGTCCCACCAAATCAAGCACCACAGGTATCTGTAACAAAAACATCAGATCTACACAGGGTCCAAGCATCATCCTCGGGATGTATCCCCAGCCCTAAGCCGCCACAGCCCAGGGTTTTAGCAGGAGCTGCTTCCTTCCAGGAGAACACTGGCTCTAAAATAAGTTACATTTACTTCATTGTTTCTTGGCTTGAGCTTCTAAAAGTTCAAACTGTTTCTGTTTTTCTGGTGTTAGTCATGCACACAGATTGGGAGCCTAACCTGTAGTTCTGGCTTTGCTTCTGCTATAAAACATTCATACTGGGTTCTTCTAAACCAAGAGCAGAAACATTTAATTTCATTCCACTAGAGGAGTTTAATCGAGGACTATGACATTTCAATTATTTAGTAATACATATTTAACACTCTCAAAATTAAACCAAGAGAAGGAAAAATGTAGTATATAAGCAACTACAAGGATTTTATTTACAGCCAGTAAAAACTCTTAATTTAGTAAAGAGATCTAAACAAAAACCTTACAGTAACTCCTTCTGCCTGTTGGGCTGCATAATTTAGAGACTTCTGTTAAAAACGTAATGTCTGAGGTTTTAATTTCTCTGTAGTTTGGATTTTTGGCTGATAAGGGACAGAAAAATCTAAAATATTTAAAATTTCCCTAAGGTGGGAAAACCATTTCTGCAGGATGCTGGTCCTACTCTGGAGCACACAGATGTTCCTCATCCACAGGGGTTCAGTGCAGCAATACAGGAAACCACTCAGGTTGGTTCCCATCGCTGCGAAGGAACACGTGCTGGTTTTCAGCCTAACCTTCCATAAAACAACAGGATAAAAAACACGCTGGTAGTTTTGTCTGTCACACAAAGAACACAGGCTCGCTGCTCCCTCTTTATCTCCTGGTAGCTATAGGTCCTCTTTCAGTCTTCAGTGGAGCTGTGGATTCCCTCGGGCAGGGTGTTTCTCGTTGCCTCATGCTGGTGTAGATGCTGGTGCAGATGCTGGTCGAGCAAGGTGCTGAAGAGCTTGGCAGTGCTGTATTGAAGTACGTGAAGTGCTCAATGGCTTGGCTCTCTTGAGTAACTGTGTCACTAAGAAATATATTCAATTTTATATTCTTTAACATCTCTGCTTTCTGTGCCTCCATAGAGGGTTGTTTATTACCCACAGCCAGAGATGGTTTTGCTCCTCAGCACAATACATCAGGTTCTTTTCAGCACAGCCTCAAGAATTCCTGGAGTGGTTTCAGCTCCCCTAGAACCACTATGTTGAGTGTGACTCAACCTAGTGAACAGAAAACCAGACTTTCCCAGTAAGCTCCTGTTTCTATACAGAAGTTATTGCTGGATATGGGTTGGTTTCTTTTTCATGGTGGTTGGTACTGGGAATCTTCAGCCTTTGGATTAACCTTGGAGCAGGGCATTGCAGGGGAAGCAGAAGGCAGTCCTGGCCCTGGAGAGCCCACAGAATGGGTGCCCGCTGGGCTGAAGCAGTCGGCAAGCAGGGGAGAGGTGATGAACAGCCGAGGGATAAAGGAAGAAATCCTGCCAGGCTGCAGGGATTTGGAAGCAGTCTTGTGGAGGCAGCTGTTCAGTGGAATGAGGAGCTTCCTGGCTTGGGCTTACACACGTGCACTGGCCCACCACGTACAGGATGCAGCTGGGTTTCTGCACTTCCTAAATATTTCTNATTACTATTACTATTATTATTACTTTTTAATCAATGCAGGAAATTAATGGAGGTGAGAATGGAAATGTAGGTGTCAGCAAAGGAGCTGCTTCCTTATTTCTGACACAGAGCACAGCAGGGACTTGGAGCTGTTGGATACACCACAACAATATCAACAATAGTCTTGGAGCTTTTTTTTTTATAAATGACTACTGATGTCTCCGATAGCTTCCACAGCAGATATCAACACCTGTAGCAGGAAAGAGATTTATACCCACTAATAATGAATTCTGTGTTAGCAATGGGAACTAACTCAAATACCATTAGCTTTGCCCAACAATGAAACATAGAGGTCACATAGTGCCCTTTGAAAGCTCTGATGTGACTGTTGTGCTAAACTCATCACACTGCTCTCCTGCCTGCCAGAGCATACAACAATGTTAATGTGGTCCTCAGCAGTCTTTAGAAGAAAAGTAAATACTGAACTTCATTAAATACAATAGCACATAATAAGCTGATATTCGTTCACTTAATCCTCATGCTATGAATAGCAGATACTGACCCAAATGTGAGAACAGCCTTATTCAGTGTTCTATCACCTAACATTAATCCTTATCAGCTTTTTGGTCATGTTCAGAGATCTCCCTTGGTTATGTTTCCTGGCCGCTATTAAACAAATAAATTGCTTCTGCTGCCTATAATTAAAGACATATATTCAGCAGCAAAGAGGCACAAATGGAAGTGTACAGCAGGAAACTTCTGCACCCTGAGTTATCCTTCACGTAGACCATGATGGCAGACTAAGACACACTCCCTGCTGGCAAGGAAAATGCAGAAAAGAGAATGAGATTAAACACTGACAAGCTGCAGTGTAGCCTCTGGGGTGCCCTAGGGTTACCACAGCAAATACTTTGATATATCAGCAAGTACTCCTGATCTGGGAGAGGTCAGGCTCATTTGACCCCAACACCACTGTTTTTCACTGCTGTTATTCCAGCTTTTACTGCCACCCTGCATTGACACCTCTCTGCTACCACCACCACACCACCACCTCTCTGCCCATCTCTGTGCTCTGTCGACATGTCTTCTTGCACCAGAGAGTAAAGCTCATCCCCAGGAATGGGGCAGGTGGTTGGATGAGTGGGGTTTTTTGGTAGATTCTTTCCATTAAAACTCAGAAGGCCCATTTCAGACTTTTCTCCCACATCTGTCCACTCAGGTTCACAGATATTCACCATGTACTCTTTCTGGGCACTGGAAAGAGCAGCAATGAACAATTTAATTTCCTCTGGGACCCAGAGTCCACCAAGAGAAAAAGCAGCAGAATGAGTCACTAGAAGTAAATAGTAATCATCATCAAAAGCACAGATCTATCTATCTATATCTATATCTATATCTATATCTATATCTATATATCTATATAAACTTGCGTTAAACTAATCCTAAGGTTTAGGCAGAAAACCATGTGTCCCAGTTTGAGACAAAATTCAGAGGAATGTCTGAATTTGAACGTCCTCTCTTAGAAGGCAGGTTGCAACCACCCCTCCCCCACCAGGTTTGGGAAAGAAATATTCCTCGGAGGAAAGTGAAAGGGAAAAAAACCTATTTATTTAACAAACACACAGGAAAGGAATCATGCTAAATAATAAAACCTCTCACTGTGGAGAGAATCTGGTAAAATTCAAAGTCCTTCTGTGGGTGTGGTCTCTCTCCCTCTCTTCAGAGCTGGGTCAGCGTTGGCCCCTCCAGGCCTCCCGGATGATGTTTTGGTGTTGTTGAACAGTTCCAGAAGAAAAGAAGAAGAAGCCAAAGTCCCAGGGAAAAGAAAGTTCAACTCTCTGTCTCTCTCTGGAGAAAACAGAGCCGAGAGCTGGCTGAAAAGCAGAAAGGGTACTTCCTCCGCTCCTCTTGCCGCTGCAGGAGAATGCAGAGGAGTAGCAACCTTGGAGCACAAAACTGCTTTGAAAAGTTCGCCTGGCTTTTTTTTTTTCCTCTTGCACCCAGTTTTAAAGGCACAGAAAGGCACAAGATTCATGTCTGAGCACAGAGCGGCGATAGGGGATATAACATCATAAAATCACCCCAAGAGACCATGAAAGCAGGAGAATTCAAAGCTGGGGCTGCCGTGGCAACCCTGACTCATGCCATGGTGATTGGGCATTGCAGCATCTCCCTGGGACCTCCCAGCAAGTGCTGATGTATGCTCTTCATTTTATGGGTGTTCTGTGGACAGGTAATGGAGCTGGAGAAAGCAGCCGGTGCATTTGTGGAAGAGGATGCAAGTTTTGAGGGAAGAACTGGAAACCCACATCTGGAGAGTACCAGTACAGGCACAGGCCTGGTAAGTCTGGGCTCACAAGTGAGGTTGCACATGAACTCCTGAGCCCACAGCCCCAGCAAGCCATGGGACGATGAGAAGCTGGTCAGGAAGACAAAAGTTTTAGTAGTGAAGTTTGGAATACTGAAATCCGATCTGTGAACCCTAAATGAGTGCCAGCTCTAGCATGGGTCCTGCCCACAGGGCTAAAACTTCCAGGTCCTGCTCTGCCCAGCAGGTACCTCTGTGCAACAGAACAACTTCATTTTCCTCTAAGGAAAATTTCTTACAGTCACGGAAGTCCCTTCATGCAACTGCATTCCATTTGCAGTTATTCTGTGGAGGAATTGAGTCTAAACCAGAGACCAAGGACTGATAAAATCTCAGTTAAAACCAGTTTGTCCTGCTGGTTGTAGCCCAAGAGAGTCTAGGTTCTCCCTGCACCACATCAGAGAGGCAGTGCCCAGGAGAGCAGCTACAGGTTATTAAATAGAGGTGTGATGACCAGGAGCTGGAGAAGATGTTTTCTTAGCACTGACTGGCTTCATGTTAATTGTTTATATAAAGTTATAACTTCCAGACTCCACAGTGTCTTTAGAAATCAGACTGATTTTTGTAAGCATTTTTAGAATGCAGCCATTTCAGTGTGTATTTTGTCCAGTATAGAAAATGTATGCAACATAATTCCTCCACTGTAATGTTATTATCTCTTCTATTTCTCTTTCCCTTTCAATTTAAGTGTTCTGCAAAATCATGTTAATAAAAGATATGTATCTGTTTCTCTTTCAACACTTACATTAATTTTGGATTTTTTTAATCTTCACAAGTAACAAATTACCTTTTAAAATCTGACAAAATTAACTTCAAAGCAAGCCGCTCACAATTGATCCATACAAAAACATCCAATGCACTCTCTTTCAGTGTGCATGCCAGCATTCATTGCTTTGATCATGATTTTTGGTGAGCTGCAATGAAGAACAAAGGTAGATGTTCAGAGAAAAGCACAACTCCTGGCTCTGCTATACATTGATACACCGAGTCTGATTTATAAAATAGCAGTGCTCTTTTAGGCATCTAGAGACAGAGTATAGAGAAAACAAAAATGTAACAATCTTGTATGCATCCACTGAGCATCTTCAGACAAAAATAAAACATGGAAATTTGGAGGACAGAACATTTGCATTGGCAAAACTGAGACACAACTCATCTGCACATGCAGGAACTGTCAGCATGCCAGGAAGAGTGATTAAACATCCCGTCAGTGTAGTTAAATTGGTTTGTTTGTGAGAGCAGATGATATAGTGCAAGTCAGAGCAGCAGGAAAGTTCTTTGAATAGAAGGCCGTGCACAGTCTGAGTTTTGGGAGGCCACCTCAAAAGACAGATGGGGCTTTCTCAACTGTTCCTTAACACATTCAGCAGGCACTGAGTCTGCACCACACCTTTGATTTAGTAGCTGCACTTCTTCCTGCTTCACTCTTTGTGTGACTGACCATAAAAATAACGAGGTTATTTCACTTCCAACAGAAAAGTTTGATGCTCTGCTTCTGGAGGGAGGTAAACCCCCCAGGCATTGCCAGTTTTGCTCAGCACATCCTGGCTCCTCCTTACCAGGGATCAGTCATTGTCGCACTTGGACATGAAAAGA
>VZTD01004281.1:0-12403 GCA_013397725.1 Rhagologus leucostigma | reverse complement strand
CCCCTTCCCCGTTTTTCTCCCCTCGTGTTCCTAAACCCTCCTCCCTACCTCAGGGGGGATCGGGAGACGGATCCCGCCCAAGGGCGCAGGGCTGCTGCTGTCTCCCTGACGTCTCCCAGTCTCCTCTGTTCCCTTCCCGGGCCGGCACTGGCCACACCATCCCGGACTCTCCCCTAACCCCTTTACCTATGCCCACCTACCCAGTTGTGCCAGTTGCACCCCCCCCGGTTCTCCCCCAAGATGGCGCCGGCAACATGGCCAGCCCCGCCATCTTATTCTCCTCTACTCCAATTTTTCCCGCCCTTACCCCGGCCACACAAAATGGCACCAACCACGTGGCGGCGGCCATTTTGCCACCTCCCAGCCCTTCCCCACCTTCTCCTGTGCACGTCATCGCGCCCGGCCCTTCCTCTTCCGCGTCATTAGATGTGTCTGCGTTAGGCCCCTCCCCTGTCATCGGGAATCCCCTCCCTATCACAGACCCCGCCTCTCCCTCTTGCATCCCTACCCTTCCAACAGTGGCTCCGCCCCTGGGGACCAACCCACTTCCGGTTCCCACAACTATACATTTCTCCAGTTCTTTATCTGTATCAACGGGACCGGAAGTGGGCGTGGTAGCGACTGGAAGGACGCCGTCTTGGCGTCCACTGCCACATCACACCAGGCAGCTCCAGTGCACTATAAACCCCACACACCAGCCAGGCCCTCTCCCTCCTCTTCAGAGGAGGAGAACAGTGACTCCTCAGATTCCGGTCCGGAGTCTGAGGAGCACTGGGCTGTAGTAAAGAAACGGGCAGCCAGGGACAGTAACTGGAAGCCGGCAAGCAAGATCGAGCCATCTGCCACCTCAGTTAAACACAAGGAGGGGAGGAATCATAAGGCTGATAAAAACAATACAAGATGTTACAGATGCAGAAAATTAGAACATTTTATGAAGGACTGCCAAAACCGCAAAAATATCAAAGACTTAAAACGACCCGTGGAGTGCCTGCTGTCAGACTGTTCAATCTGTCAGCAGCACCACTGGAGGCATTCAGAAAACGGTCAGAAGAGCACAGGACAGCCCCGTGTGACATCAAGTGCCAAGCCGTCCCGCCCTGTCCTGCCCTGTGTAATAAATGAGGGCCAGTTATCCACGGAGATGATTAACTGGTGATTTATTGAAAGAAAAAGAGAACCGAAACAAAAAGGCAAGGTGGAAGAACCAGGAGGGAGAGTAGCCCTCTCCTGACCCAGAGGCGGGAGGACCTCGCTGTGAGAAGCGCCAATCACAGGAGGACCGGTTCCTAGGTGAACATCATCTTTTATACACTCTCTCAGTCTCTCTGATTCGTCAGTCCGTAGGGTTGCCCCTTAACTTCTCAGTTCATTGGGTTAGATTTCCCGCTTCTCAGATGGTGGTTGGCTCATCACTAGGTCTCTCCCTCTCGCCTCACAGTGCCTCGAATGATTGGTGTGAGGTTCAAGCTAAAAGGAAACTGGTGATTGGTGGGGACAGCTGCCTCTCTCTCAAGCTGATGTCACCCTGATGGTGCTTGGGGCATTCTAAGGCTCTATATCGCCGCCTCCTGGTCTCTTGTATTAACTGCAGTCTCTATTTACCCCAAACGAAGAAATCTCAACTCCACTCAGTACTTTAAACAAGAAAACCCGTACAATCCGAATCGTAACGCTAAACCATCCTAACTAAAACCCGTACAACCAGAATCGGAGCGCAGAACCGCCTGAACTGCAACAAGCCCTATGACAACTCCCCCCTCTAAAACTTTGACCAGGCTTTTGCCTGCATCAATTCCTCTTCTTTACATGGGACTCTCATAATCTTTGTATATTTTCCTCCACTTTTTATACTGCTTTTCCAGTTTCTTGGTACTCCGTGGGGTATCTGGGAGAGGACTCCTCTGCATAGCTTTTTCCACTTTTTCTTCCAACATTTTTTCTAATGATTGTTGTACCACTGAAGTATTCTCTAACACTGCCTTCACAGTTGTAGTTACTGCTCTGATGACACAAGGGATAACGCGTGGAAGAAAGATTATTCCAGATAGTACAAAGATACCAATTACTACGGCCTTCCTCCACGATTCCCCTCCAACCCATTTTTCCAACCATGTACCTTTAAATAAGGGGGTCCATGTTTGAGGGGGCACATGGGCTAACTTACGGATATTGCTGATAATATTGCGGATGATTTCCCCATTATCGTCAATCTCCAAGCAGCACTCTGAGGTATTAAACGTTCCGCATACACCCTCTTCTTCCGCCAATAAACAATCTAGGGCTAATCTATTTTGGTAAATTGCAGTTCTCATCTGATCTTGTTGGGTGGTTAACAGATCGATGGCCAAAGTGCTTTGATTGGTGACTATATCTAGGACTGCTTGCAGTCGGATGATGCGGTTTATCATATAAATCGGGGTCCGATATCCCCAGGCCCCGTCTTGGGCCCATGTGGCAGGGCCATAAGTTCCAATGATTCTTTCGGGGGTCCAAATCTCCTCTCCCCACTTCTGTGTTCCCCCTACCAGACCTCTCTTCTCTCTCCTCAGGTTATCATAGAGGGGTACCTCTAAGTTTTGTTCTGACTCACAGGGAAGGAGGAAGAATGATGTTCTGATTATCCCAAGAGTACAGGTTCCGGACCACAATCAAGGGAGCGTTGCATATGCCTTTTTTCCACATATCCAGTACAGGCCATCTGGGGCCTTCCAGAATCCATCATCAATATTCTTTATTTCATCCCAGAACTTCGCTATATGGGGGATCGCTTGAAATGGGTTCGGTTTTCGGGTTGCACATTCAAATAATTTTTGGGCCTTAATGAAAAAGCACCCTTGGCCTCTCTTTTTAGACCAATACAGAGAGGGAGGTTTTGGTAGCCATTTAGTGTGTACGTCCTCCACTATTTTATATCTTTTGCAAGGCATCTCCCCTACACTCCCAAAGAATAGTAATCCTTTCCTCCATAAACAGTCCTCTCCAATTACTTTGTTCTGGAGGTGCCATATTTCTCCATAGTCCCTTGGGTGTCTCTGTAGGGGATTTCTCACTTTGTTCTGCAGCTACCTGTATGATTTCCCCAGCTGTCAGGGCAGTTCCCTCCCAAGGCCAACCTTCTGTGTTTTTAGTTCCCCCACATATCCAGCACTTCGTAATATTCAATTCATGGCTGATTCTCTCAATCATGTCCATGAACAAATTTCTTCCCTCCCAAGCCATCTGGGTCATCCTTGTTTTTAAAGGTCCTTCTACTTCCCTCTCTTTGATGTTGTCCATCTTTCCAGTCACCGGGTTCCTGGGGTTATTATCTGTACACATCCAGGGCTCCTTAACAGGGCACTCCCCACTTACTTTCGACTCAAAGCTTCCTACATTTTCAGCTTGCCAATAGGTCTTTCCATTTGCATTACAAATGGATACTTCTTCCGGATTGATACATATAGGGCTTAGGTGCGAGTGTATTCGCAGGACGTCACCTCTAGTCATTTCCAGATACACCAGATGATAACATTCGTTGCACCTTTCTTCAGCTATTCCCACAAAAACTGCTCCGTATATGAATAGCCAAGCCAGGATGATGTGGTCGCTTCTTCTTACTGCGGGGTGATTCGTCTTCCTTCCCATATTCATCTCGGTCTTCATGTAGTTTGGGATGTAGAACTCCGTTCTTCTTACCCTATAATGTATTAATCTCAGTTTAATAAATTTAGGGTCGAATTCTTGTAATTGAAACGAGGAGGGCTCTGTATCCCGGAGTCCTGGAGGCTTCTGAAATGAAACAAGAGAAACAGCATTTTAACAGAATAATTTAAACATTAAACAAAGGTATTCACAACCATACTCTCCCTTTCTTAATTTCTCTTTCTCAGTCTTTTTCCTCTAATCCAGCCCTAGTCCTCTTCCTTCAATTCCAAAGTTTCTGGGTTTTCATTCACCCTTTTTCCTTCATCAGGCGCTGGTACCGGTCCCTTCACTCTAGTGTGGTGACTCCACCCTCTTTCGGCCGTTCTTATCGCTGTCTCTGTAGTGAGAAGAACTTGATAAGGTCCTTCCCACTTTGGTTGTAGAGGGGTTCTTTCCAAGTTTTAATTAAAACCTATTCTCTCGGCTGGAAGGCATGCACCTTGAACTCTATTGGGGTATTCTGTGGTAGACACCCTCTTTTTCTCAGATCTTCCAATGTTCTGCTGATGACGTTGAGGTACTTAGATATCTCCTTTTCCCCTTGTTCAGGTGTAACCATTTAGGTCGGAGCCAATAATGGTAACCCCCAAAGGGCCTCATAAGGGGACACGCCAAGGTCAGTCCTAGGTCTATTTCTAATATTTAACAATGCCAATGGGAGACACTTCACCCAACTTAATTTGGTCTCTGTAACCAACTTCTTTAAACAGTTCTTTAGAGTTTGATTAGATCTTTCCACGCGACCCAAACTTTGGGGCCTCCATGGGGTGTGTAACTCCCATTTAATTCCTAATGCTGATGCCGTTAGTTGTAACACATGTGAAGTGAAGTGTGGACCCCAGTCCGAATCAACTGAGTGGACCACTCCATATCTGGGGATAACCTGTTCCAACAATACCTTGCTTACTGCCTTAGCTGAAGCATGGACAGTGGGGAATGCTTCTACCCAGTGGGTCAAGTGATCTACAATGACCAATAAGTATCTAAATCGCTGGACTTTGGGTAGTTCCGTGAAATCTATCTGGATTCTCTGGAATGGCCATAATGCCAATTCCCTTCCTCCTTGAGTAGTTCTCCTCATCACCTTTTTGTTTATTGTTAAACATATTAGACAGTCTCAGGTGACAGTTTTAGCCAGTTGAAAAATCCCTGGGCACACGGAAGTACGGATAAAGGTGTCACACAGCGCTTGAGTGCCCCAGTGGGTAGACCCCTGGAGTCTAGACAGAATTCTTGGAGCTAATGCCCAGTTCACTGCCTGCCTCCCATCAGTCATAATCCATCTACCTTCTGAATCCAATTTCCCTCCCTCAGCTGCAATCAGTTGCTGTTCTTTATTATCCAGCTGTGGGGTTCCGACTTCCAGGTCTTCTGTTTCTCCCATCCATTCTATATTTACTATCTCATCTTTGGTTGCAGCCTCTTTAGCAGTTTTATCTGCCAAGTTGTTTCCCTTTACTTCGAGAGAGTCCCCCCTTTGATGCCCCCTTAGGTGCACAATTGCTACCTCGCAAGGTTCCTTCAATGCTTCTAATACCTCTTTAATCATCTTCTCATGGGCTAGCTCTTTACCCTTTGCATTTACAAAACCTGTCTCCATCCATATTTTTCCGAACGTGTGTGCTACCCCGTAAGTGTGTCTAGAATCAGTGTATATCGTCCCGCACTCTTGCTTTAACGGTTCCAGACCTCGTTTCAGGTCATATAACTCACATAACTGTGCAGACCAGTGTGGACACTGAAAAGCTTTAGCAGAGGAAATTTTCAGCTTTCTGCTGCATTCTGTGAGAACTTTATGTTTCTCACACAAACTATGCAAAATACTGTTAAGGGTTTTTGTAAATTATTTCTCTATTTCTACACCTGCTGTTTTTCCAAAGGATTGTTATGATATCCTGAGAGAAATATTTTGAAATGGGTGTTGTGTGGACTGACCAATCACCCTGATGGGTGGTTGGTCAGAGGTCCAGTAATCTTCTGCCATGCTGGTGACTCAATTTATAAAAACCAATTTATAATTAATTAAATAAGCCATTTTCTCCGGATTTTGGTCGTGTCATTTCTCACCGTCCTGGGCACAACAGCGACAGACCAGTGTGATGGTAGTCAGCCTTTTTCAATGACTTGCAGATCTTTCCCATCTACTATAGCATACCCTGACATTCGCTTCCTGTCACTCACTCTAGATGATCCGTCTATGAACAGTCTTTTTCCCTCTGTCAGACGCACCTCTTGTAAATCTTCTCTAACCTTTGTTTGGATTTCCACAGCTTGTATACAGTCATATTCCAAGTTCTCATCTGGTGTTCCTGAAAGGAACTGGGCTGGGTTTTGTATTTTGGTGGTGACCAATTCTAGTTGATTCCCATTGCACAAAATTAGTTCATATGAAAGCAGCCGATTGTCTGATAACCATTGCCCTGCCCTCTTGGAGAGTAGGGTTTTGATATCGTGAGGAGTATAAACCTTTAACTTCCCTCCAAACACCAACTTATGAATCTCCTCAACTAGTATCACTGTAGCTGCCACTGCTTGAAGACAATGCGGCCACTCTTTTGTCACAGGATCCAAGAGTTTAGATAGATAAGCCACTGGTTTCCTCTGGTCACACCACTGTTGGGTCAAAACCCCGTATGCTACCCCCTCTTCCGAATTTGTGAAAAGCTCAAAGGGCCACTCTAGGTCTGGTAAACTCAGTACTGGGGCTGTAGCCAATTTCTCTTTTAATGCCACAAAATTTTCATCATCTTTTACCGTCCATTCAATTGGTTCCGATTCGCTTAGGTTTTCATATAAAAATTTTACAGATTGGGTATATTCTTTTATCCATAATTTGCAATATCCAATTAATCCTAGAAATTTTCTTACATCCCTTTTTGTTTTTGGGGAGGGTATGGAAACTATCCCCTGAATTCTTTCAGTACATAATTTCCAATACCCTTTTCCAATGATATGTCCTAGGTATTTCACTTCGTTCTCCACAAATTGTAATTTCTTCTTCGAAACTTTCAACCCCTTATTCCCCAGAAAGTTTAACAGACTCACAGTAGTCTTCCTAGTGCCCTCCTCATCTTGCCCTGAGATCAAGAGATCATCTACATATTGTAATATCTGAGTACCCTCTTCCGGGACATACTCGCTCAGTATTTCTTCTAGGGCCTGCCCAAACAAATTCGGGGATTCAGTGAACCCCTGGGGAAGTCAGGTCCACTGTAACTGAACTTTGTTCCCCGAATCTGGTTCTTCCCATTTGAACGCGAAAAGGTCACGGCTGTCTTCAGCTAGGGGGCAGGCCCAGAAGGCGTCCTTCAGGTCAATGACACTGAACCAACTATGCTCCTGAGGCACTCTGCTCAATAGGGTGTATGGATTGGGGACCACAGGGAACCGGACTCTATGTTCTTATTTATTTCTCTTAGATCCTGGACAAGTCTGTACGTCCCATCAGGTTTTCTTACTGCTAGGATTGGAGTGTTGTAAGGGGACATACACCTTTCTAGAATCCTTTCTGTCATGAGTTCTTGTACAATAACTGATAGTCCTCTTCTTCCCTCCTGAGATACGGGGTATGGTTTTAATTGAATTTTAGGAGTTCGGGGTTTCAATTTTATTTTAATAGAGGAAATATCAAGGAAACCCCTACTCCCTTCTCCAGCCCACACCTTGGAATCTATACAGCAATTATCTTCTTCTCTCAGCTTCATTACTTTTACTATCATTCTATTCTCCTCGAGGACGACCCCAATCTTCAGCTTAATTTGGAGATCTCTCCCCAGTAAATTGTAACCCGCTTGGTCCAAATACAATAGATGTCCTACCGCTTCTCGAAAACTACCTCTTATGACTACATTTTCGACTATGGGGGCTTTGAAGGGTTCCCCATTGGCCCCCATAACTTTACACGTTCTGTCACCTATTACACACCCCTTTGGAATTTTCCCCACACATGATCTGTCCGCCCCCGTGTCCACTAAAAATTCAACTTCTTCCCCCTGGGTCCTACTTCCAAATTTATCAAGGCTCTGTTCTTAAATGACAATTCATCCCCAAGGGGTAAAGCCCCTGACACCCCTAATCTTCAGCTTCCTTGAGTTATACCTCTTTATACATCCTCTGATCCCTTTCCCACTTTCTACACTGTGTCTTATAGTGCCCCCTCTCCCCACAGTCATAGCAACGTCCCATCAGGCTTCTTGAAGGTCCCTTTTCATTGTCTTCTTGGGTCTGGGTCGTCAGATCCTTTCTGACGGATTTCTCTCGCCACAGCCATTAGAATTTTAGCTTTTGCTCTTGCTTTCTCCTCATCCCTTCTCAGATACACTTTTTGTGCCTCCTTCAACAATTCATTTATTCCCTTGTCCTGCCAATCCTCCACTTTCTCCAATTACCTTCTTATGTCATGCCAAGATTTGGTGACATACTGTACCTTTAGGACTGCTTGCCCCTGAGGACTCTCAGGGTCTAAACCCGAATACAGTTGAAAATTCTTTTTAACATTGTAGGAAATATAGAAGAAGGTAAAGGGATTTCTAAGGGTGAGAAACAAAAGCAGGTTTTAAGAATAAAGCAGAAAGATTTTAGGAAATAGCTTCACCTGAGAAAATATTAAAAGAAGATACAATTATGCATTAGAACAAGGCCATGAGAACAAAGAGCCATGTTTCTACACCTAGCTGAGAGAACTTTTAGAAGTTGCAAGAAATATGCTTAGCAAGAGAGATAAAGTTAAGCTGAATAATGGAATATTATGCTCTATTATATAAGGTATAAAACAAGCAAGTATTGTTTTCACAAATGTACGTGCAATATAGAAGGTTGGTTGAAACAGCTGTCTGTAACCTCTAGAGCTACTGTTATTGGCTGAAAAACTTTTAAGAATGCTCTGTAACCAGGAAATCTGGGGTTCTTGCTGGCAACACGAGCTTGTATTATCTCCGATGTCTCTTGTCAGTTTGAGGCGAATAAAATAATGCAAGCTCACGGAGCGTCTGTCTTGCTCCCTTGTCCCATTTGATTGAGGCGGCAAACCTCACTTGCCAATCGGTGGGTGATTCTTCTTTCCCCTGATAAGAATCAAATGCTAACTTTACATTGCTGGTCTTTGGGACTGCCTCCTTAATACCTCTAATTACAAGGTTTCAGTATTCTTTCATATTTTTCCTCCCTTCCACATCATTGGGATCCCAATTGGGTTGTGTTGAGGGCATCTTATGATCTCCCGGTGGTCTCAGTCTATTCTCTCTTTCCCATATCCTTATCCCGGCCATCCGGATCAATTGGATCTCCTCCTCGGAGAACAGCATACTTAGAATGGAATTGATCTCCTCCCAGGTGTATACGTTTGGCCCTAGAAACTGGTCCAATTGTTGTGACACCCCCCCAGGGTCTTCCATAATTGTTTTAATTTCCCTTTTGAAAGATCTAACTTCTGAGGCTGTGAGGGGAACATTCACGTATCCTATTCCTCCTCTAGCCCCTCCCACTGGGACCTCCCTCAGGGGATAGAATCTTTCTTCCATTAAAGGGAGCTGAGCAGTTCAGGCGTGGGTTCCTAAGTACAGTCCTCCATAGGACTTACCTAATTCCTGCGGTTCTATTTCTAAGATCTCGTTGATATCCGATATAGGTGAAGGAGTTACTTGTCCAGTGTCACATATTGTGCTTGCGGCGTGTGTAGGAACTGGAGACAATAATGGGAGAGGAATGGTTAGGGTTTCCATTTGGGAACCATTCTGTTCTCCCAGAAGAGGGGATGTTAATGACATGGTGGGGGTAATTGTTACCTGTGCGGTTCCTTCAGTCTTCTGAAGTCCCGTCTTAGAGGGACTCTGATAGGGAGTGGTTGGTACATGGGAAGGTCGGGGATCAAAGGAAGGGGTGGTTAGTATTGGAGGTGGCAGGGGTGGCTGATGTACTGTGGGCAGTGTTGGAGGTGGTGGGGGTGGAAAGTTGACTAGTGGATCCCATCTGACTCCTGATAATTGTCTTTTCCTATGTTTCCTTTTTCACAGCTGTTACTTTATATACTTCTGCCTTTTCCCAACAGTTCCTCCAACATCTTGTGTATTTTCTTTCCATGACCTCTATCTCTGTCCTACATTCTACCATCTCAACCAGCATATCACACATCCACTTCTCTCTCATCCCATACTTGGGCCAGTATACTGGAGCCTTGATTATTTTATCCGCTGGCCACACATTCATACAATAATACATCATTCGAGGTTTTTCCAATCCCTTGCAGTCTTCCATCTCATCCCATCTTCCTAATAATTCTGCCAAGGAACTGTCGGGGGGATAGGAACCAGTTTCTTGTTTACCTTATTCTTAGGTCCCCTCGATCTTTTCCCTAAACACTGTCCCATTATTGATATAATACTTAATAATAATTGCTAATCTGCCACTCAATAACTTTTACTTCAATAGAACCTTTTAACTACCCACTTGTGGTTAAGTTTTAACAATTTACAGGGTTGCAATTAAAATTATCACTCTCCTAACCAATAATTGTAACCAAATTAAAGTAACAAAACCATGACAAACAACCACGAATCCTAGGAAACCAAGAGAAACTGTGGGAAAACGAATAGTGTTGTGGGAGAATAGATTGGGGTCTTGGGAAAATAATAATAAGTCTTGTGTTTGAACTAACTGTGGAAAAAGCAATAACAATAATACAATGTTGTAACTAAAGGGGTTATTAAAGAAGGAGGTGGAGCATGGGAACCAAATCGAGATATAAGAAAGGTGAGAGTGTGGGAACTGTGAGAGGATAGAAGAGAAATTAATAACTACCAACTGTGGGAAATGTGGTAATAGGGAAGCAAAAGAGAATAGTCCATAGGTACGTGAGAAAAACTTAAGTGTGGGAATTCACTGTCACACAACTAAAACAAAACCGTAAATTAGAACTGGACAGTTAATATAACTCAATAGCCACTACTTCTTGAATATCAACCAAATGCACCTTACTATTGTGAAGCTCACGGAGAAGCTTGTACCCAACTTAGTAGATCCCTATTAGGAGAATTTCTCGTGGGAAACTCCCACGCTCCTGTACCCTCTTCAAGATGTCTGCCTAGTTGACTTCCATTCTACAGGTTACACTCAAGATGGAGTCTTTTGTTCCGGTCTCTTGACCTACACAAGATGGCATCCTCATAATTCAAGTTCCAGTCCTCCAGGTCCACCCAAGATGGTGGATCGATGCCCTTTCCGGTACCTAGATGCCCTTAATCAAAATGGTGTCAGGTCTCCTTTTCAGCTGCTGGACACCCTTACCCAAAATGGCACCCAACATACTTCTCAATGATTGATTAACTGCCCCCCCTTACCTAAAGCAGAGTCCTCTGAAAGGACCTACCCTTTAGGGTGGTGGAGTTTGTCTTCACGGAACCATCTAAATCGAATCAACTTAAAACTTAATACACCGAGGTAGCTGTCCTTTCCCGGTAACCAAGGTAAAGAAAATCTCCGCACCACGCTAATAATAAAACATTCAAATAAATTCAGAGTCCAACAAAATCGTAATATAGCCCGAAGCACACAAACAGACCAACACAAGTTAAAAACTCAACATTGATAATATAACAGAAATTAATAATTGTCCAACCTTCCTTACCAGCAGACGGCTCAGGGACTCTTGGTAGTCACTTCACCCTGAGATCTCGTCTGTTGGTCCTCCGCGAAATCTTGAACCGCTTTCACAACCAAAATATTTCCCTAACTGGCAGAGTCTACAGCTCCTGTGCCCTAATTCAGCACAAGAGCTTCCCAACCACAGGGCAAAGAGAGCCGGGAACACCTGGGCAGGCTAAGAGACAGCTGTCGGGGAGAGCTATCCTTCACTCCCCTCCCTCTCCTCCTGGGGCTGGAGGCTTTCCTGGGGGCCCCTGGGAGTCCACTCTCCCCTATCCCTGTCCACCCGTGAGTATCTGCCCCCACCTTGCGGGTCTCCTACTCTCACCAACTACACTGGATACCTAGTAAGTGGACAGTCCCCTCCAAATCTTTGCAGTACCAGCTACCGAGAGTAACAAGAGCTCCAGGAAGCAGTATTTGGGGAGAGCTATCCTTCACCCCCCTCCCTCTCCTCCCAGGGCTGGAGGCTTTCCTGGGGGTTCCTGGCAATCCACTCTCCCTTATCTCTGCTCCACCTGTGGGTACTACCCCTCACCCTCATGGGTCCCTTCTCTCCTAGTCACTGCATGGATTTCACGGGTTCTCCCTGCCTCAAGAGACAGGGAGACAGGAGTCCCAGTGCTAGGGGATGGTATTAGGAGAGTGCTATCCTGCACCCCGCCTCCCCTGGGGGTCCCTCGGAGTGCACACACACTCAATCTCTGTCTTTTGCTTCCCCCGTTTCCCGGCCGTGCCCCTCACAGGACAACAGAACCGCGGTACTCCAGGGTCCACACTCGCTTCGGGGATCCGGCTGCCGGTTCTTGTCTCATTCACACCACAAACGCTTGCACTTTCTTATCCATGTACCTCCTGTAAGTATTCCCTACCTTACGGTCCTCCGCTCCTTCCCATGGGGGTCTCCTATCCCGTCTGCAGGTTGTTCTTTCCACCTCTTAGGGCGCAGCTCGCTGGTTCCCTGTCGCAGTCTCAGAAAGGTCCCAGAGTCCAGATTCTTCACCAGGACCGCCCGTGGGCAGAGCTATCCCAGATGAGCCCCCAGAAAATTGTAATATATGAGGGCCAGTTATCCACGGAG
>VZTD01004272.1:0-17559 GCA_013397725.1 Rhagologus leucostigma | reverse complement strand
GCTGTCCCGGAGGAATTTGTTAGAGACCTACCGTGCCACTTAGACACTAACAAGTCTCTGTGTCTGGCCTGGAGTTCTCCAGGGGTGCTGAGGGAGCCAGCAGAAGAGCTCGCTAAGCTGCTCTCCCATTTTTTTACTATTATCATTCCTGGCCAGTTGGGTAGGTTCTCTACGACTGGAGGTGACAGAGTGACACCCATACCCAAGGAGGGCCACAGGGAGGATGCGGGGAATTGCAGATGTGTCAGCCTGACCTCGGGGCCCAGCAAGGTTCTGGAGCAGATCATCGTGATTGAGATCACAAGGCACACAGGGGACAACCGAGGGATCAGGCCCAGTCCGCATGGGTTTAGGAAAGGCAGGTTCTTATGTCCTTTGAGGAGCGCGTGAGGTAAAAGTGATGGATGGAATCTCCCTGGACTTGAGCAAAGCCTTTGACTCCGTCTCCCCACAGCACAGTCCTGGAAAAGCCATCAGCCCAGGACTTGGGCAGGTTAACTCTTTGCTGGTTTAAGAACTGTGGAGATGGCCCTGTCCAGAGAGTTCCAGAATGGTGCTGCATTCAGGTGGTGTCCGGTCACTAGTGGTGTCCGCTGGACCCAGTCCTGTTCAGTACCCGTCCTGCTGATGTGGCTGAGGGCATTGAGGGTACCCTCAGTAGTAAATTTTTGATGTCACCAAGGTGGGTGGGGGTGTCAATGCCCTGCAGGATAGGAAGGCTCTGCAGGGTTATGTGGACAGGCTGGCTGGATGGTGTGAGGCCAGCAGGATGAGGTTTAAGAAAAGCAAGGCCTGGGTCCTGCTCTTGTGTCCCAACAAGGCCCTGCAGTGCTCCAGGCTGGGGGCAGAATGGCTGGAAAGCTGCCCAGCGGGAAAAGCCCTGGGGGTGCTGGCCAACAGCGGCTGAACATGAGCCAGCGTGTACCCAGGAGGGCAAGGAGGCCGGTGTCCTCCTGGCCTTCTGTGTCAGCAACAGTGTGGCCAGCAGGACCAGGGCGGTGATTGTCCCTCTGTGCTGGGCACTGGGGTGGCCACACCTCGAGTGCTGTGTGCAGATGTGTGCCCCTTGTTCTGAGGAGATTAGTGAGAGATGCCTCTTTGCGCATGTGAGAAGCCAATTCAGCCACTTTTAGTTTGCCTCAACTCTGGTTGTCAGGATTGTCAGAGGCATGTGGAGGAGGGAGGGCCANGCACATAAAGGCAGCTAGCTGCCACACCACGAGGTCTTTTTTTGCTGGGTTCGCTGGGGGGGTTCAGCTTGGCCCCTTCTGCTCCCGCCTTTGTGCTCTCTTCCCTGTAGTCCTGTTTCCCTGCCCGCCTGCCTGCCTGCGCCCCTGCCTGCCTGAGCGCCTGCCTGCCTGCGCACCTGCCCGCCTGCCTGCCTGCTTGCCACCGCTTGGAGATCACGCCCAGCTCTCCACGGACACTATGCAAGCGCACCGCGATTCACAGCACGCACGGTCCATCTGCCAAATCGATGCCGATAAATAGCCAGGGTTCCGTGGTAAAGCTGTCCCCTATCTTCTGTTCTTTCCCCTCTCCCTCTTTTTCTCTCGTTCCTTTTTTTTCAATAAATGGTTTTCAGATATAATATTGCAGTTGTTTGTGCTTGATTTTCATCAGAAAAACCTATCAAAAGAATCCTTCCCGGCTCCTCCTTTTTATAGTGGAATGGGACATTGAAATTTTGTCAAGATGGTTACAGCCCACAACAAAAGCAAAGACTGTGATATAGGATATAAAAACATATAAAAGCTGCTGTTAATACCTGGAAAATAGTGCATGAGACACTGGAAAGTGAAAACAACTTGTAATTAGAACAGTTAAAATGTTTTTATCTGATATTCAGTGGATGATTGACTAAAGTTCATTCACAAGATAAAGCCAGCTGTGGAGTGTATATCATAGCTGGGAAAGAGTATTGGCAGAGTGCAATGTTTTGCTTTGCCCACTAATTACTAATGTTAAAAAAAATAGGAAACAAGCTTATATCAAATTAATCAGGAGACTGAGTTAATCAGGAACTCATGGAACTGTGTGGCAAGAACCAGTATTAATCAATAAAATATTCTGGAATAATGCTAGGCATTAGAAAATGAGGGCATTGCAGGACTATATATCAAGGTTTGCAATCATCAGTGAACATGTAACGGGAGCTCTTTTACCAGCTGAAGCCCTGAGAGGAGTAACCAGCCTGAAAGCATTCTCTGGAATACCTTATTGCAATGTATTTTTAGTACATGAATTCACACATCACCACAGTACAGCAAAATAGTTTATTCATTTATTTACTGAAATCAGCGAGGATGATCAGTATACAGTTCCTGTAGTGCACAAGAAATCTTACTTTCCATAGTCAATCCTGAGGCAGTTTATTGATCACAGTTCATCAAGATATAGGAGAGAGAGAGCACAGAGTTTGCTTAAAGGATGATGAATTTCTTCATCCCTTTGCCTCAAGGGCATCTCCTAGTGAAGCCCATTTTATTACCTCAGTAGAATAAGTAGTTCATGACTGCAGGTTTTTTGTACAGTTGCAGAATATATCCATGCTAGACAATATCAACCCTGTAAATGTATTAAACTTAAAAGTTTTAGTGTCCTTACTCTTGTAACTCAAACAGCTTTGTTATGTTTGCGGACTGCTTGGATGATGGCAACCCACAATCATTGTAGCCTACAATGTAGAAAGTTACAGGTCCTTAAAATTTCCTTTTCTTATGCAAAGTTTGCCAAGTAACCCTCAGTTACCTCGCATGTTGGAAGATAATTTTTTCTCTAGGGTAACAAGAGTTTAGGGTCTCAAGGGTAATGTTTATATCCAGGTGGTATTTTGGTACAAGGAAAATCTCTAACCACATTAAATGGTTGCGGGTTGTATGGTTCTTGTCACAAGATGTCCTGACTAGGCTTTTCCACTGGCCAAGAGAGTTGTTCTGCAGTATGTAAAGTAAGGCCTAAGTGATAGAATACAAATATCTTAGAATAACTGCTCCCAGATTGGCACAATATTTTTAAAAATAAGTGACCAATTTTGTTAGATTTTTATTCTCTCCCTCTTTTCTCTTATTTTTTTTCCACTTAGTATTTTTATTTTCCTATTTTCATTTTTTAATTCTAGACTTCTCTAAGAGAAAATTTCTGAACTTCAGAGGGAATTATTATTGTTGCAGTTACTACAAAAGTGAATGCATTAAATAGGAAAACTGTTAATCAAACTCCAAACTTTGTTATCATAAATTTTCATTAATTTAGGAATTAAGAGTAAGAATTACAGCTGAAGTGTTTATTTTATCACTCCTGCCCAAGGGGCAGTTTATAGACAGGTTATATCTCAGTGAACACGTCTCCAGTCCTTTAAGGGTGATGATTAGCAGTGGTGATTCCTGGCCTAAGAGGAGATAAAATTTTAGCTATCCTGTATACTGACCTGATGAACTACTGGGTCAGGGTGAAAGTTTCCTGACAGTTTTTCATGTTATGTCAAAGCTAAGTAGCTCGCTTCCACCACAAAGAATGAAATGTTTCAATTCAGACATATCAAAATTTTCAATTGAAAATGATGTAAATTCTATTTAACATCTCACAAAACCAAAACTGGTTCAGGCTCAGCTCTCACTACGACAGCCTGTAGTTCCACAGGAAAGGAAAAAAACATTTAAGACACTATCATAAGGAGAGATTATTAAAGACGAAAATTTATAAATAAATGCTAACAATTGTAATTTTATTTTGTGACTCATAAAATATACAGGAAGCTGAACCACAGAGTTAAATTATTCTGTTATTTTGTGATGTTTTTCACAGTTTTGGTTTTTTTTTAATTGAAATATAGCTAAAAAAAATATAATGGGTTCAGAAAAGCATCTCTGAATTTGCAAAAGAGGCTGGATGGAAACTCAATTCAATACTTCTGAGTTTGTGTCACTCTTGCCAGGTAAGTGAAACCTTTTTTGAGACCCCTTGTTTACTGGAAGAGTGAGAACCTGGAGTACCTTTGCCTTGAGGGAACTCTTGTTCCAGGTAATTTTTTACATTGACCATGTTCTGCATTGCACAGATTAGATAAATAATCATCCCTCCTGGACCGGATATTTCCATTTCGGGAAGAAAAAGCATAATTTTTTTTTTCATGTTTCTTTGTAGATTTCATAAATTATAAAACTCTTCATTATCAACAACTATAATAAAAAAAAAATTGAACACTTTTCATAATTACCATTTTCATTTCAGTGAAAACTACTCATCAATTCAAGTCATGTTTGGTTTATCCTTAATTGTATTTTTCCAATGACTAATGACTCACTGAAAAAAAGTTCATTTAGTTTTCAAATCAAATACTATTTCTAAAATATATTTTAAATATATGTAACCAGATGTCCATGCAGGTGTGCAGACATTCAATAGCAGTGTGAAATCAGTTGTGCAGTAAGAAGCTGCATTGGAGGGACACAGTAATACCATCTGTGAGGCTGTTGTACTTCAGACTGCACATCTAAAGATGCTGAGCTAAACCTAAAACTGAGAAGCTTTAGAAGTCACGAACTTTTTTTCTCCTGCATCTTTTCAGCTTTTCATAACTCTACTAAGTTATGCATGGGATACTTTGGGCCTTCCTATGCTAGTGTATTCTTCTGTGATGTTATCATCATAATTTCAGATTTTGAAGATAAGAGAAAAATGTCGATGTCTGGTATATTGTATTTAGCTTCCTGTATTGCCAAAATTGAGAAATTAATGAGATTTTTAAAATATCAGGTAGCCTTGCATAGTCTTAATATCGGATCAATAGGAAACATTTCTTTTGATTGAAAATTATGAAAGAGTTTTAATATGTAAGTAGAGTTGTAGTTCTGTTGTGAGAGTCAGAGAGACTTAACTCCAAATTTTAGAACAGCATTTACAACTCTGTTTGGCAGATTTCCCTAATATATATATTTCTTATGGCCTTGTCTTCCTTCTGATGTGAGTGCCACACAATCTTGAACTCTGAAAGGCATTTGATTTGAGCTGCATATTAGCATAGAAAATATATGGACAAAATCAGGAGTGCCTTGCTGTTTGGACTTCTGTTATTATTTTAGTCTAACAGCTCCCCTGAACCAGAAAAAAGAAATTGTCAGTTTCTGCAAAACATTCATTGATAGATTTCAAAGGGTTATTACTAATTTCTTTCACATCCCTGAAATCTTTTGGACTGAAATTACTTACAGAAATTTTACGGTGAAATGTGCTCAGGGAAATAAAATAAAATTGTATGTGGGGTTTTTTTAGGTAGCTCAAGAAGAGAGGTCACTATTTATTGCGCTATTTATTTATTTATCAAATAGATTGTTTTGTTTTGTGTTTGATTTGTGGATTTTTTTTTGTTTTATGGTGGTTTGTTTGTTTGTTTTTAATATATTGGAGGTATTTTCACTTTAACTGTATGGGAACATGGATATGAGCGAAGGTATTATACATTCACTATGCAACAGAGCAGATTTTCCTCTAAAACATGTACAAGGATTTAATTTGTTTTGATTATCTATCTATAAAGACAACTATTAAGGAAACAAATCTATTTTTGCTTTTGTGACTCAAGATATTAGATTAAATTTTTGAAGGGACCAAATTTCTTTGTCCATTTTAAGAAAAATTTTCTTTTTCTTGTTAATCCAAAATGCATAATTTTCATGGGATATCTAAAAAGAAAGAAAAAGAATTCTCAGCAAATGAAACAGGAGCTTTACGTTTCTTTAAAGAACTATAGGAAGGATGTAAGTCAGAAATCTTATGAATCATCATGAACAATGAACATAACGGTCAATCCAATCTAAAAGAACAATGAGAGAGCACACGGAATGGGTCACGTGCACGTGTGTAGAGGTATAAAATGGTCTGGCTATATCTTATTTCTCCTACATGACACCACTTTTTTTATGTCTGTTATGGCAAACCAGAACTGTGACAAATTCTTTGAGACCTTATGTTGCCCACTGAGTCTGAAAAATCACCATTGTCTCTTATATCAAAGAAATTTTTTTAGTAAAGAGTAGAATGTTTCAACCTCTAGATTCAAAGATGGGCTTTTTCGGGAGTTACCTGTAAAATGGTATTTTAAAGAATTATTTTATTATGTACCAAATTCAAAACTCAAATGCACTTGAATTTCTGGGCCTTGAAACTTCCAGAAATTGTCATACTTGTAATATGCTTTTGATGACCTAAGCTTTCTTTTCATCTTGATTTTTCTCTTGAATTGGTTATTGTATATGGTAAAAAAATTGCATGACTTTTCTGCTTAAACTCTCAGTTCTATTTTACAACTGAATTTTATACAAATTATTTATAATTTGTGTGTTTTCAGAATGTGTATCTTAAACCTAAAAAGAACCCGATACATCTGCTATGTGCATGTACCATGTTCTCATAGGAATCAGTGCAATTATGTTAATCTGCTTATGTTGCATATGTGTAATTTTGTCGAAATTTCACAAATAAAATTCATAGAAGGGATTAATTAGAATTATGGTGGGAAATAAGGGGTTTTTTAGCATGTGCATATGTGAATAAAAATACGACAGTTTGTGTTGAGTTTGTTGAACTGAAATTTGGAACTTATCTTTTTGGCTAAGCAAGGACAAAGTATTGCTAAAAATTGAGTTTGGGGGAAGAAACATATATTTACAATTGCTTTCTTATTGTATTGAGTCATAAACTTCATGGTTTTTGTCTTGCAATTGCCTTAATGTCACAAAAAGCATGTGCAGAATAGGTTTGCATGGTAAAGCAAACACTGTTTTGTGATAGCAGAAAGGGTTCTTTCTGATAGTGTGACGTTATTATGAAAATGAATGATAAAAAATAGTACCATAAAGTTGATGTAATAATTTCAATCAACTCCCAGATCTCTCAGTTCCTGAAGTCTCACTTCCTGTGAATAGCCTTCCCTAGAGGATTCCCATACTAATAATATCGCTTTCATTAATAAACACTTAATATATTCCCGGACTATAATCACTTCTAATTCTAAAGCCAGCATTTACAAACTTTTTACTTAATTGAAAAAGACCACAAATAATACAGTAGAAAATTGTTATTTTTCAGTATCTGGAAGTTAAAAATAAGCATGGAGAGAGAAACACAGACAAATAATTTGTGGATACTTAGACATCTTAAAAATGTGGTTAAGATGGGGAAAGTGAGATGGAGAGGGTCTTTTTCTTTCCAACTCAGATAGCGATTTGTTGATTTTTTTCCCCTTTTCCTCTTCTTGCTTAATTTTTTCCTTTCCCATTTGTCAAGTGCACATTCCAAATGTCAGTTGGAAATCTGCAGTATTTGTTTGAGATTAGTCTGTGCTAAGAAATGTGAATACTGAATTATCTTCTAAGTACATTGGAATTTGAAGTTTAGAGAAAGTGATATAATACTCATGTATTGTCCATCACGCTAAGTAAACTTAGCACATAATCTTTCTCATGAAACACTCCTTTTTATGCAGGAGCAGGTACAGTGACTGCTGGAGAGCCACGTTTGTTTTAACAGTGTGGGGTTTTTTTACTTTCCAGTGGGGAATAATTTGTTCTAGCAGTTTCTGAATTTATTTTCATAAATATAAAGTAAAGAAATTGATTTCCTAACATACTTCTCAAGATATACTGTGACTTTAGGAATAGCTATTAAGTGCTCAGTCCGTCTCCTTTCCTTGTTTGCACGCTTATTTATTTTTGCTAAGCATCCTGAAGGTTTATAAGGCTTATTTAGAAACACGCAACAGAAATATTCTCTTGCCTCCTTTCTACTGGTTCTGGATACTTAATGAAAGTTTACTATCACAGTATCATTGGAGAGTTCAAGCTGGAAGGGACCTCAGGATGTTCTGTGTCCAAATTCCTACACAAGGCAAGTCAGCTGAGAGATCAGATCAGATTGCTCAAGGCTTTATCCAGTTGTGTCTTGAAGACTTCCAAAGATGGAGATGGCACAGCTTCTCTGGGCAACCCATTCCAGTGTTTGACTGCTCTCATACTGAAAAAAATTTTCCTTACACTCAGTCTAAATCTTTCTTGTTTCAATTTTTATCTATTTTCTTTCTTCTTCCCACTGTGAAGATTCTGCTTCCACCTTCTAAGCAACCTCCTCCTAGATGCTGGCACGTGCTACTAGTTGGCTCTAAAGTTGTTTCTTCTTCAGGCTAAACAAACCCCCTCTCTTTATCCTCTCTACAGAGGGTAAGTGCTCCTTTCAAATTGTTAAGAATTTACTGTTATATTCACAACTTTCTAAAAATGAGAGGATGGTCTTGCAAACCCATTAGCCAGCTCTCTAAGCACCACTGTAAGCAGCACATCTGGACTTGTGCTCAACCTACACTAAACTAGTGCAGTGGCAGAAAGTCTTCCTCTTCCCCTTGACAGACAGTTACACCAAGATTATATTCAAACAGCTTCATATTCTTCAACTGAGTAATGACTTCTGGTTTTCCCCATTAGGATAAGAATGTACCTGCTTTTCATGGGTGTCTAGAAAGGTGTAAAAGGTGTAGTTATTACTGACAACTATCCCTTTTCCTTGTTAGATATATGCTTTATACTCAGAAAAAGGTTTGGTTGTTGAGGAAAAAATTAATAGAAAAATATTTATACTTTATTTAGTTTTAGGTACACAATTATGTTTCATTATTTTAAAAATTCATGCTTTCAGGTTGCTCACTGTTGCACTCAGTCTCTTTTCAAAAAAATGTAATAATGAAATTCCAAAGTACTGTTAATGGGGACAATAAAAAGACTGACAATATCTCTACTCAGTTGTGACTTAGTCTATCTCCTTTGGTAAGATATACAATACAAATTATTATAACAATGCAATTATTAATTACTAAGTATTTTAAAACTTGGATTGTGTTTAGATATAAAATTGCCAATTGTGAAAAGGAAAATACAGAAAATTAGCTACATATTTTAATTTCCAAACTTGGAAAATCATTCTCTTTCTTTTTTTTAAAATTTATTTTTATTTTTAATTAAAGTCTTTGAGGTCCTCGTGTTGAAGCTAGGTAACGTACTCTCTGCTACTTATTTATTTAAGGGAAAGCTTTCAGTAGAAATGGATAGGACAAGAGTTTAAATGTTTCTTACTAAGACTGAAATCTCTAGTGAAACAAGATAAGTGCTCTCGAACCTGATAAACTCCTCTGTGGATGAGAAGAGAGGACTTTGGCTTCCCTTTTTTTAAACTCCTCATGCTTCCAATCTACTTCTTTAACAAACTTAGACAAGTAAAGGGAGTGACACAAAGTACATCAGAATGATGATAACATGCAAGCAACATCTTTAATTGGCCTCTTATGGTCCACTAATTATTTGGAATAGACATAGATAGTAGAAATGAATGCTGAGGCATTACTCCATCTGTAAAGAAGCATTTTCTAGAATGCTTTTTAGTGGAAAGTAGATGTTTTCTTTGTGGGAATGCCCCTGGGGCAAGAGAAGCCCGTAAAACTGTACGGCCACCTGCTGAATTTCTGCAACCACCCCACTATCACTACAAAATGTGTCACAGCCTTCAGAGTTGTCACTGTCCAGAAACCACCCCAGAAAGGTATGTTTGGGGCTTGTGCTTTACAGTAGTGTACACACAGTTTTGTCTAATTAAAGAAAGGGCACCCTTCTCTTGGCTTCTACGATATTTCTTACACATTAGTCTATTATGACTTCATGAGTACAAGGCCTTACTGTACTTCCTCTTCAGATGGACAACTTCAGTAGATGTCTAACAAATTTCCTTTGTTCAGTCTTGAAAGTACTTTGGGGTGTAATTCACCTTCAGAAGTTTGTCTTTGGGCTTATAAATCCTACATTTAAGCAAGATGTTGATGAATCATTTCTTTAGTTTGTTAGACAGATGACATATGATTCAGGAACTAGTCTCTGTCTGTTGACCTTTGATACTCTCTATTCCATTGTTCTGCAAGTATTTGTAGTCCAGTATTTATAGGAAAATATACTGACTTGGTACTGTAATGCTTTTATTTTTTGTGTCAAATTTCAGCTGAGCACATTAGTATTACCATCTAAGCAGCAATATTAATCATTACATGCACTTCTTCATAATTTTCTTTAATAAATCTTGTTAATAATTAATGTCGTTCTTTTGATAACTCCAAGATAAGCTAGGAAAGATTTAATAACTTTTCTCCAAATGACCTAACAAGGTCTCAAAATCTATTATAATAATTAATGTTTAGCTGTGAAGTTGAACATATTTCACATAATTTTTTAATGTGTGCTTCTGATAAATATTGTTTACAATACCAGTGATTAATCAGTATTATAACTACATGTCCATGTATATAAAGGAGAAACACCCCAAGTGAATTTAAATTTTGCTATTATTGGAGCTAGACAAGAGAAACTGTGAGTTGTATATGAGGTAAAGGGCAAGAATGCTCAGTAGAACTGCCTGTGAAGCAAAACTGACACATTCACAGTGATGTATTTGTACCTCTAGGGCTGCAGTTTCACCATTATGATGATACAGGATGCAGTCTAGGGCTGAGTTCATAGAAATGCATGGATGTGATGTGGTTTTCCAAACAGAGCTTCTTTTAGTGATGCTGCTCATCATGTTGCTGATATAATTATCTTTGAGAAGGACTCCTAACCCAGCATTATTTAGTTGTGCCAGCCCAAAAAAGGTAATCTTTTAATCTAATCTTCATTGTAGAATCAAAAATATCTAGACAGAAATATATCACCTTTCATATCAAAGGTAAAATTAGTTATATCACTTACGTAATTTCTCAGTGTAGAAACCTTCTGGAAAATAACTAATATATATGACAAATACCATTAAAAACTGTTCTCCATTCATTCCAGTATGAAAATTTTGAATATAAACAGCCTTAAAATGCATATTAATAATTATTCTTTTGTAAAAGAACTGTGATTTTCTTTAAATATTTTGCATTATGTTAGTCTTCCACATGCAGAGGTAAGAACTGCATTTATGATAGAATATTCCTCATAATTTTCCTGTGATTGAGGTTCCAGTATTAAATTTGAATCTTTGCTCTTTATTTCATAAAATAAATAAGAATAGAATAGAATGGAATGGAATGGAATGAAATGGAATGGAATGGAATGGAATAAAATAAAATAAAATAAAATAAAATAAAATAAAATAAAATAAAATAAAATAAAATAAAATAAAATAAAATATTGCCTGTAGAAAAATTTCTTATACACATCTCTACTCCTCTGAAAAAAGTGAATACCTCTGGGAGTATCACTATATACATCCAGCTGGAAGGTAGAACATAGGAAAAAACCTAGTGTCATATAGCAGTTTTTGTTTATCAGAACTCTAAAGGACTCGTCAGTCTGCAAGACAAACCTTGTCTAAAACATTAACTTTAGTACTGAAATTATTTTCCAATAGAATCTCTCGCTAGCAATTCTTAACCCCAGAATATGAAACAGCCACTTACAAAACATGTGCTATGCATTAAAATGGTCAAAATCTAATGCCTCTGTGGTCTTGTTCTAAAGCACAAAAATTTGAAATATTCTAAAGATTCTTAAGATTTTCTTTTTTCTGTCATGTTTTTCTGAGGGATTGGGGACTTCATGGATTGTTTTCACAGGGCCCCATAACCCTTCAATAAACCTCTAGCACAGATAAATAATCATACTATTAAGATCCACACTATTCACATTAGGTGAAACAGTTAAGAGAAAAATAAACTGAAGTGTTCAATTTTTTTTCTTTAATTTCTAAAAGCAAACACTATTTTAGAAGTACTACAATTATTAATACATTCTTTGCTATTCTTTATTTCCTGAATTTCCTTATGTGTCCTTTCTAATTTGTCTCATGTGCTCTTACTGCGATGCTATCTGACCATAATGGTACTTTTAAAGTCTGATAGTTGCTAATCAAAACCAGAAAATTATTTACACCATGATGCTATCTATAGATCTGACAAACATTCCTGGTCCTGTAACCAGAATACTTAGCATGCATACAATTAAAATGCAGTTAATTTCCTTCTCCAAAAGAAGTTAAAATGTACAAGAGCCTTTGATTTTCATTATGAGGAAAGTGATATTAGTTGGCAAGCATTCTAATGTTATGTCTCAAAAAAATATTCTTGCCTTTCCAGAAGTTTCTTTATAGTAGTTGTAGTTTGTAGTTGCAAACCCTGTAATTCTGAGAGAAATGAAAGCTTTGTATTCAACCAGTACTGTATTCAAAAATACCCATGTTTGAATGCTATCTGGAATTTTAGGTACAACCAGTGATTCAGTAAAATCCCACGTCTGTTCCAGTAATTCTTTAGGAAGACACTCAACTAGTCTACCATGCCCTGTGCCTTGAGACATGTGCAGCCTTGGTAAAACTGACTAGAAAGTGGGAAACAAGGTGTCTGCAAAGCTCTGCAAGTTCTGAGCAATCATATTCAGTATTCTTTAACTTAAAAGTTTAAATTCTAAAAGCAACTAATTTCAAAGTGATGAGCATGTGCTAAGGATATATTTCTGATGATGTTTTGATCAGTTTGTACTATCTTTTCTTTTCAAGAAATAAAGGAAATAATTTGTGCTTAAATTATAACCGGTGGCATAAGACTTACCAAAGACTTATTTTCCTCTTTTCATCCTGAAATGGTAACGTAGCTGGAGAGAAGGTCTTATCTCTATCTTCTTTATTTTGGAGAAAGAAAATATTCCTTGTTCAAGAGTTAGGTAAGATTATATGTTATTAAATTTCTCTTTATGGAAGAGAGAATGTTCTCAGCAATAACTCCGTTTTTATTTTTATATATTTATTTATTTATTTTATGTAATCTATTCCTTTTCTTTATCATATCATTTTCTGCTGTTTTTTTGCTTTATGACCCAGAAGTCCCATGCAAAGTTGATCAAATACAAAACCAAGTAAGATTACCAATATTTTTGAGATGGTAAATTTTCCCTTACTGTAATGATTCTGTGTTGATCTTTTAGAAGTGTCTTATTTGAAAGTAATTCACAAGGGATATTTGGAACTATAGTGCACAGAATTAAAAGATTCTGTGGCAAACACATAAGTGGCCAGTATCCTTTTTGGGAAAAGCTCAGCATCTTTTCTAGTGTTCTGAAAAATATAACTGCTAGCAGTGAAGCATATTATCAAACACAGAATGCAGGAGTATGGTTGCACTTTGTGTGGAGAACACAGTGTAAGCCAGCTGCATCATGTATGACCAGGTACAATAGAAAGATACAGTAAAAAAGCAGATTTTTAATCTTATTTAAGGAATACTAGAACCTGAAATTCTGCTTTCTCTTTGGGGTCAAATACAGATCATTGTGCATCTGAGTCATGCTTACTGTTAACTCGTGTTCATTCCTCCTACTCATATCCCTTTGCTTCCTGAAATATTCACTTGTTTCACAGTGTTAAGGTTTGTAATGTGACATTCTGTCCTTTCTTCCACTCTACTGATGTGTCATGGTATTATGAAAACAAAGACAGAACTGGCTGCTGAAACATTTTCTTCATTAAATTCAGTCTATTTCAGCAAACTTCTGGTCAAAGCTTCCGGGCAAGGAAAGAATCAGAGTAATTTATAACAGCAGTTCATTTTATGGACTGATGAAGGATGTGTATCAGCTGTTGGAGTACACCTTCTAAGCTACCCTGAAGTCAGAAAATGTGTTGTCTCCTACCAGCAAAGGAAAAGGATGAAGCGTGGTAGTTGTAAGTATATCCTAATTTTAGCAGAAAGCACTCAGCAGCCAGTGTCTGAGAAGCTGCTAACTTAGTTACTGAGGGCTTTATCCAACATATTTGCACATTGCATTCTTTGGGGGTTTATGCCTTCTTTATGTTCTGGATTAGTTCCACTGAGTCTTTGCTGGGCTGGCCTGAATCAAGACACAGAAGCCTACTCAGTTTCTGTGTGGCAAGGTGTCTTGGGGTGACTTTATGATATTGTATCCCCTATCGCCATTCTATGCCCATATGAATCCTGTGCCTTTCCAGTTTTGTGTTCAAGGACACAGAGATAGTTGCTGCTGCTGTAGAGAAGAGGAAAGCACCTTCCTGCTTTTCAGCCAGCTTTCAGCTGTGTTTTCTCCAGAGAGAGATGGCGAGTAGAACTCTCTTTTCCCTGGGATTTTGCCTTCTTCTTCTTTTCTTCTGGAACTGTGCAACAACACCAAAACATCATCCATAGGAGGGGCCTACGCCGAAAACTCAGATTCGAAGAGGAGAGAGAGAGACCACACCCACAAAAGGACTCTAAAATCTTCCCAGGTTTCTCTCCACAGCGAGAGGTTTTATTATTCAGCATTATTATTCTTTTCCTGTGTTTAATAATAAACCTTTGTTAAATAAATAGTTTTTTCACTTTCCTCCGAGGAATCTTTCTTTCCTGAACCTTGTGGGGGAGGGGTGGCTGTAATCTGCCTTCTGAGAGAGGACGTTCAAACTTGGACGTTTCTCTGAATTTTGTCTTGAATTGGGACACAAGGCAATGCCATGTGTCTCTGAGCCAATGAAGAGGGTGCTGGGGCATGACTTCTTCCAGGTAACTTCATTATATTCTTATGTTTACTTTTAGCTGAAATTAAATATTAAAATATGTCTTCAGAATTATGTTTCCTGCCCTACTAGAGTGGAAAGTGTACTGTGAATATAAAATATTAAATCTGTACTGTTTATTTGTGGGTAGGAGGTCAGAAGAAAAAGAAAAGAGTACAGTATTTAAGAAAGTTTTCTGTTTTAAATACACATTTGCAATGGAAGGAGATAGTAAAGTGGCATTTACCTTTCCTTATAGAAAGAGGCATTATATAATAAACACTTCTTTTTTCCCAGTTCTCACTGGAAATTAGTGTGAAACTGTACAGGATTTAAAATTATTTAAATTAATCTATTCTTAATGTAAAGACCTGTACATTGAAATAGACATAACACAGGCATAGAGGAATAGGTAATCTCGATAGCTTTCCAAGATTAGCATATCTCTCAAGGTAAGCTGATTTTAAATTCCCATGTCTCCATAATCAAGATTAAATCAGGATTTTTTTTAAGGTACCTGAGTATTTGGAGGTCCAGAAAAGTTGTTCCATCTTATGTGTGAATAAGAAATAAAATAGTGCTTATCCGTGGATTATAGTCTTATAGTTTGATAAAGTTACTAAATGCTAATTCATCATTACAATAAGCAGCACTGTTTTCAAAGTAGTTCTAGACCATTGTTAAACTAGTTAAACTACAGTAATTTTAACGTTATGTAGTTACCTGTAGTAGAAACTTATATTTTCTTTAATATCATATCAGAACTTACTACTACACTATTTTTTTTTATACTTTAAGTTGGAACACTGCTCTTACAGATTTTGAAATATCTAATTCCTCCAGAGATGAGAATGACATAAAGGAAATATTATAAAGAAATAAAATTCTGAAATCACTCTGAAAATGAGCTATATTGTTAAAGTTATTTTAAAACTTATTTTAAAAAGGGAAGACAGCAATATTTATCACTAAAACTGTGGTTTCACTTCTGCTTTTATATCAGGATGATCAACATTAGTAATTTCATTGTAAAACTCAAATAGAGATATTGCATTATGGTGTGGTGTTGTATTTTCCCATTCCTTTTCTTACCAAATTGCCTGCCCTTTCCACGTGACTGTCCCTTCCCTGCCCCTGGTCCTGGCTGCTCCCACAGATTTCTCCTGTTGGTTCTGTTGCCCCAACTCTGCCCATGTACCACCCCTGTGCCCTGAGACCATTCGTCCATGGGCTCTCTCCTCCCCCTTCTTCCCCAGATAAACCCGAGGCTCCAGGCTATGTGCCCTGTCTCTTGTGCTCTGTGCTCTCTGCTTTGGGGCATCAGCCATGTGCTGGCTCTCTGCCTCTGGGGATCAGCCTGTCACCATGGAATAAACATCCTCTGCAGTTCCCATGCGTGGAGCTTTCTCGCCTCCTTTATTGTCACCATGTTGTGGGGCCTACAGCTAGCCGGAACAAGCGAGGGGCACCCTGGAAGAGACTACGGAATGCAGCATAGCTGCTATCCCCAAGAGACCCACTCTGCACTCTCTGGGAAGGCTGTGGCATGCCATGCCACGCAGGAAATCACAAACCGCAACACTATGGCAATGGAAGCCCAGTTCTGGGAAGCGAGCAGTATGGGAATATAATGTGGAACTTGAATTATTTGTGCTGTGATAAATTTCTTAAGGTCCATCACTGCTAGAATGTTATAGTCACTTAGGTACTGTGCACTTTCAGCATCAGTGGAAAAACCCACCCACTTCAGAAGAACTCTGTCCTTTGTTGGGAATCTCATCTCTTGGTTTCATACATTGACTTTTGCAACTAAATGAGGAAAGATTTTAATGTGTAATTCACAATGACATATTGTGTTCTTCTGTTGTTGTAGTTTCAATGAGCTGTAATTAGTTCTGTCACTAATCAAATTTGAATCAAATTTGAAATAAAAAAAGAAAGAGATTGTTTTAGTATTTTATGGAAAAGAATGGAGAGAAGATGTTTTCCAGTTGGTCAGGTCTTGTGGGACTGGTTAAGGAAATACAGACCCAAGTTCAGACTACTGTTAATTCAGGATGCGGAGTAGGGATCAAGAAAGCTTCCTCTCTAAAGGACTACCACAGTCATTTACTAAGCAGAGTTGCTCCATTATTCCTCCTCTATCTTTTCCTGAATCCAAAATTGCTGAATGTCCTGGTTTGAGACAAATTTGGAGCAACGTCTGAGTTGGAACATCTGCTCTTAGAAGGCAGGTTACAGCCACCCCTCCCCCACCAGGTTCGGGAAAGAAACATTCCTCAGCGGAAAGTGAAAGGGAAAAGACCTATTTATTTAACAAACACACAGGAACAGAATAACAATGCTAAATAATAAAACCTCTCGCTGTGGAGAGAAACCTGGGAAGATTTCAGAGTCCTTCTGTTGGTGTGGTCTCTCTCCTCTTCAGAGCTGGGCCGGCCTGGGCCCACCTCCGGGGCCTTGGTGGAAAGTTCTCCCAGTGTGTTCTGATGTTGTTGAAACAGTCCAGAAGAGAAGAAGGGAAAAACTGAAGTCCCGGGAGAAAAAAAGTTTAACTCTGTCTCTCTGGAGAAACAGAGCCGAAAGCTGGCTGAAAACCAAGAAGGGTGCTTCCTCTGCGCTTCTCGCTGCAGCAGAAGAACACAGAGGAGTAGTGACCTTGGAGCACAAACCTGCTTTGAAAAGTTTGTCTGGCTTTTTTTTTTCTTTCTCTTGCACCCAGTTTTAAAGGCACAGAAAGGCACAGGATTTCATGTCTGGGCATAGAGCGGCGATAGGGGATACAACATTATAAAGTCACCCCAAGACACTGAATTAGAAAAATATTTCAGATAAATGTTATAACTGAAAACAAGTTAAAAGTGAAACAGCTATAACTGTAAAAATACCTGGAGTTCAAAAAGAACTCAGCTCCAGTTTTTCAATGACGCTGTCACAGGTTCTGAAATGTACTGTTTGATCATATATGATAAAGGTCAACAATATTCATGTCTTGGTTTGAAAGAC